>PVIR01026558.1:0-23790 GCA_004026965.1 Petromus typicus | reverse complement strand
GAGACAGGCGCCGGAACCACTGAGCTACCTCCCCGGCCTTTTCTGTCATATCTTATTCTGGCATTGTTCCGAGAATCATTCCGAGCCTCGCATTCCTGTGGGGGTTGGTGTATGTGTGTGCTCAAGGATCGAACTTGGGCCCTTGTGCTTGCCTGGTAGGCACACTGCCATTGAGCTAAATTCCTGTCCCAAGCATCACATTGTGGATCCTAGCATTACATGGCCTAGGTCTGAAAAGACCCACCCATGATCATGAAAGGCCTTAGGGGTACTTTCAGACACAGCTATAACATTCTGCTTCTCGCTCCCCAAAGGTTCATATAAATCCTTTTATGCAAAAGGCATTTAGTCCATCTCTTAAAAGTTGCTGAAGTTTTGTCATTTTCAGCATCGCTGAAAAGTCCCAAGTCAAAGAAGTCTCTTTATGTGCCAGGGATTTAGTTCAGTGGTTCTAGTGCCTGCCTTACAGTCATAAGGTCCCAAGTTCGACCCCTGGTACCAAAAAAAAAAAAAAAAAGGGTAAAAAGTCTCTTTAGACTTAAGACAAACTCTTACCTGCAAGCCCTTGTACAAATGAAAGTTCCAACATACAAAGGCGCAAGATAAATATTACCATTTGAAAGGGTATAATTTAGAAAATGTGGGGCTAAGGATTTAGCTCAGTGGTGCTACCACCTGCCTTGCAAGTACAAGGTCCAGAGTTGCATCCTGGGTACCCACATACCACAATGCTGTGTGTGGTGTGTCATGCCTATAATCCCAGCACTTGGGAGGCAGAAGCAGGAGGATTGTTGTGCTTTCCTGGGGTATACAGTGAGCTCCAGGCCAGCCTGAACTACAAAACGAGACCCTGTCTCAAAAAAAAAAAAAAAAAAAGATGCAGAGGTAAGGGACCAAAGCAAGTCCAGAATCTAGCAGGGCAATCCTTAATTTCAGTAGTTCCATGTCCAGCATCCCAGGCAATCTATGGCAAGATGTGCACTCCAAAGGGCTTGGGTGATTCCACCTATAGCACTGTCAGTGGTTGTGGCTCCCACAGCTTCATCTCAGGGCGGCTTACTCTCCTTGTAGTTTTCCTCAGATGATCCATGTTCCTGGCTTCTCCAAACTTCTGGAGTCTCTATTGCACCTTCAGCTTTACACTTACAGCTTCACACACTGCCTTCTCAGGGGCACACTGCCTGGCTTCCCAGGCCTTCTAAAATCCAAATGGAAGTCTTCCTGACCCTACAATTCTTCGTTTCTGCATGCACTAGAAATAGCAATATGTCGATTATGCCAAGATTTTCCAGCTGCGGCAATAGCCAGGCTAATGTCTTTTTTGGCTGTAAGATGCCTATAAAGCAAATCCAAAGGAATAATTTGACTAGGCTGTTGCTATTTGGGAACATGGTACTCTGAGGGTTCTATTCTCAAAACCAAGTCTCTCACCTTTGCTTTTTTTTGGCCCTGAACTCACTATGTAGCCCAGGTATGTAGCCCAGGCTAGCTCAAACTTGAACTATGCAATCCTCCTGTCACTGCCTCCCAAGTGCTAGGATTACAGGCATGAGCCACAGTGCCTGGTATTGTGGTATGTGGTACTGAGGATGAACTTGCCAGGCAGATGCTGGAAGCGCTCAGCTAAATCCTCAGCCTCACCTTTCCTGTTTTTTTGTTTTGTTTTGTTTTAAGACAGCATCTCACTTTGTGTTTTAGGCTGGCTCTGAGCTCACTATGTAGCTCAGGTGAACCTGGAACTCAAAGCAATCCTCCTGCCTCTGCCTCCTGAGTGCTGGGATTACAGGCTTGAGCCACCATGCCTGGCACTATGGTAATGTACTGGTTGCTGGTGGGCGTGAGTCACCACACCCGGCATTGTGGTATGTGGTTACCAGGGATGGAACTAGGGACCTTGCACTTGCAAGGCCACTGAGATAAATTCCTGACCCCTTTCTTGCTAATCTTTGCTACCAATTTCTCCTCTGTTCCATCTTTGGGCCACAACTTTACTGGAGCTTCCTTTCTGCCCAAACTCAAATTTTGTTTTGAAACATTCAGAATTCTGGGCTCTTTGTTCTTCATTTTCAATGTAGATCTGGCTAAAAGTCCCCAATAGTAGCCCTGCCACTTCTTCAACATTAGAGTGCCTTGAAATTGCTTCTGCAAGGAATTAGTCTGTCATCCTTAATTTTAGTTTCAGACAAAGTCTGGACATGAGCAAAACATAGATAAACTTTCTGCCAAGGCATAAGATACATTGTCTGGAGTCCAACAGCCAATAATGCAGTCCTTACCAGCAAAAACCATTCTATCAGTGTTTTAGTCTTCTGAGCTCTACCAGAATCTCCCATCAAATACAACTTAAGATATGCCTGGGCTGCTTGTTCAACTAACATCTTTAAACCATTCTAAACTCTTACTCGAATCAGTTCTAGAGGCTCCTAAACCTCATGGTCAGGTACAGTCGCAGCAACAGCTCCCCTCCTGGTACCAAATTTTGTCTTATTTAGTTTAACAGTTTGTAGAGATTTCATTTTGAAATTTGCTTGTTGGCTCCATGGCGAGCTAGAGGGGCATCATGGAACAGGCAGGCAGAAGGCAGCAAGCAGTAAGTGGCATTCTTATCCTAGCATTGCACCATGAATCAATCCCAGCACTGCAGAGCCTAGTTACAGCTATCTCTGAAAAGCCTTGCCTGTGATCAAAAAGCTCCCACCTTGGCGGAATGAGGATTTAGGGAGACATCCAGACAAGCTGTAACAGCCTTCCACCACTAGGATTACAGTCTTGTCCAACTGAGCCAGGCTGCCACTTGATGTAGAGATTCCTTGAAGCATATTACTGCTTTATAACTGCAAAAAATAAGCTGGATGTGGTGATGCGGATTCGGCTCTTAAATCCAGCACCCTGGGGGACTGAGGCAGGATTGCATATTCTAGCCCAGGCTTGGGAACTTAGTGACTTTGTCAGAATTATTCCAAAATAAAATATTTTAAAAGAGCTGTGGATATAGCTTGGTGTGAGGACCCTAATTTCTAGTCCTACAGAAACAAAAACCAATAATACATACCGCGAGATTACTTACAAAACATTAAAATGGGCAAATAAAGAATAAATAGGGCCTGAACCCTGTTTGAGCTACAAATGTAGTTCAGTGGTGCCATGCCTGCTTGGCAAGCTCAAGGTTCTGAGTTTAATTACTGGTACTGAAAAAAACAAATGAACAAATAATATTGCTACCCTCTTTACTATAATACATATTAATATAGAAAGTATTATCATATATTAAATAATTTTAGTTAATCCTTCCCAATCATTTTCTTTTGTCTTTGTTAATTCCTTTATGCATTTTGCCTTCTCACTCCACCTGTACCACTTTTAAGTTCTCTATTCATATTGGAAGTCCCAGCAAAAATGTCTTCTGAGAAGCTTATTTCAGGCATACCAAAAGTCAAAAGTTTTACTATAAAATTCTCTTTTGTAGACCACTCCAAACTGAATTTTCCTGAGCAAAGTCTTTGCCTTATTCTTTGTATTGGAAGTACTTTATGCACAGTAGGTATTCAGGTTTGCTAAGGACATTCAGTGAATACCAAGATCAGATATTGTGGTGGGGGAAAAAAATAGGATTTTCTAGTAATGTACTGAGTTATGTTCTAGTTTTGTAACTTTGTGGAGATAATGTCTGACCCTGCAAGTCTGTGGAAATCACAAAGAAAAATGCTTGATATTTAGGACTATGTAGAAGGCTGTGTTCTTTTTGGTTTTTTGCAAGTAGTTTGGCAGTTTGTTTTATAATACTCAAAATGTAGAGGCAACTCATATCTATTAATAGAAGAATGTGTCAACATGTAGACTGTTCATACGATGGAGCATTACCTAGCAATAAGAAGGAACAGATAAAGCAAGATATGGTGGCACAAGCCAAGCCCTCATCCCAATAGTCCGAGGAGGATCTCAAATTCTAGCAGTCTGGGAAGTTAGCAATTTAGTTAGACCCTGTCCGCACATAAGTAGTACAAAATCAGCTGGAGATGTAGCTCAGTATATAGGCCCTAGGTCCAGCCCCTAGTATATACTGCAAAAAAGAAAAAAAAAAGTCAAAACCCACGCAAATGATACATGTCCTCCACTTAGCAGTTAATTCTGCTCCAATATTAGTCTTTTAATCCATCCTGTGCTGTAAATGAGCTAGACTCTCACCTTTGCATTAAGCACAATGTTAGGCTTTGTCAATAGAGGGCACTGTTGGGACATTGTAGAAGCGACAGGCTTCTTGAATCTGGTGAGCTTTTGCAGGGGGGTTTAATACTAATTGTTATTGTCTTAACTAGCCAGTATGCCACTCCATGAAATTGGTAGGGTTTTTAAATCTTAGGTGTTAGATTTGAGTGTATGCTTAGTGTTTCACTTTGTTGCCACCGAAAAGCCAAATCAAAAAACTTCTAACTTGAAAATAATAGTTTTACAATGTTATTTTTTAACTTTTTGAAACAACATCACACATTTAATTCAGGCTGGACTTGAACTCACTATGTGGCTAGGGCTGGCTTCTAATTCAGGGTGCTCCTAAGTCTCCCAGGTGCTAGGATTATAGGCATGTGCCACCCTGTATGACACAGTATTTTTCAACCAGAACTGAAGCCCACACTTTTTAAATACTCATTTAATCTCCATCATATCTATAAGGTTGACACTGTAATGATACACTTTTGACAAAAAAGGAAATCAGAATAAAAAAATAGGTGGTTTGCCCAACTATACATTTAGCAGGTAATAAGGGTTAGATTCAGACGTACATTTTTTCAAAAATGGCTGAATGGAACTAAAGAGTAAAATGCTTGTGTGCCTCCCTCCCACAAGTTTTGGCTAGCATGTTTCCACTGGTTTCATAAACAGAACTAATATTAGTTGAGTGTTTTAGTTCTACCATAAGCCCCACTTTACTAGCCTATATTTTCCTATTTTTCATTTTGCTAAACCCTTGAGCAACCTTTAAAATGCTGTCACCTTAATATGTTTCAAATATATGGCTAGGAGAGTGTGTGTGTGTTGTATGGGGGATTGAACCCAGGGCCCTTCCCTGAGCTGTGTTGCTTTTTTTTTTTTTTTTTTTTGATACAGGGTTAAGTTGCTCAGACTGAGTTTGAACTTGGATTCTCCTACCTTGGCTTCCCAGAGGGCTAGGATTACAGATGTGCACCACTATACCCAGACCACGGGATATATTTGTAGGTCTGGAGTTTTGAAAACAGTTCTTTTAAAGTTTACCTTGTAATCAAAGTGTCTGCTATTATCCTTTGAGGACATTTCCTACCTCCTGTAGAGGACTGTGCCAATAGGAATGATAGGACTCCTTTCTCTACTTAATTCTTTGATGGTACTGAGTATTGAAGCTAGGGTGTTTACACTGAGCTATATCCTTAGTCTTTTGTTTTCTTTTTTTTGGTAGTATTAGGATTCAACCTTGGGCCTTTGTGCTTTGTAAGGTAAGTGTGGTACTACTTAAGTTAAATCCTGACCCCTTCATTTTTTATTTTGAGGTCTCACTACGTTGCCCAAGGTGGGCTCGAACTTATAGTCTTCCTGCTTTAGCCTCCCAGAATATTAGTGTTACAAGTGTGTGTCACAGTACTCAGCCTTTGTCAGCTTTTTGAGACAGGGTCTCGTTTTGAAGTTCAGGCTGGCCCTGAAATCACTATGTGGCCGAGGCAATCCTCCTGTCTCTGCCTCCCAAGTGCTGGGATTGTAGGCCTGAGCCACTACACAGCTATCTTTAGCCAAGTTTTTAGGTGACTATGTCAGGTAAAAACTTTGTAGCCTAAGTTAATTTTTTTAGAACCTTGATACAAGCATAGAAATACGTTTCTTTTCTTTCTTTCTTTTTTTTTTTGAGACATGGTCTTGCTTTGTAGTTCAGTCTGGCCCTGAGCTCAGCCTCCAACTCACATCACAGCAATCTTCTTGCTTCTGCCTCCTGAGTGCTGGGATTACAGGCATGAGCCACTACACCCGGCACTGTGGTATGTGGTGCTGGTTGCTGCTGGGCGTGAGTCTCCACGCCCAGTATTGTATGTGGTTAACCGGGATCAAACCCCGGTCCTTGTGCTTGCAAGACAGGCACTGGAACCACTGAGCCAAATCCCAGGCCCCAGAAATACATTTCTTTTTTTTTTTTTTTTCTTTTTTTAGGTTTTTTGAGACAGGGTCTCGCTTTGTAATTCAGGCCAGAAATACATTTCTTAAAGTATAGTTCCTTAACCCAGGTGTGATGGCTTATGCTTGTAATCCCAGCACTGGGGAGGGAGGCAGAGGCAGGAGGATTACGGAGTTTGAGGCCGAGTTCAGGACCAGCTTAAAATACCAAGTGAGACCCTGTCTCAAAAAAAAGATAAAAAAACAAAATATAGTCCTTTAAATTGGATTTAGAAGAATTGCAAGCCTGCGCCCAGCCTAGGCAAGTTAGCATGATCCTGTTTCAAAATAAAAAATTTTAAAAGGGCTAGAGATGTATCTTTGTGTGAAGACTCTAGGTTCAATCATCAGTACCACAAAAAATAACAAGAAAGCAGCAGGTGTGGTGCAGGAAGGTCTAGAGTTGAGACCAGCCTGGTAAAAAATCCCAGCCCCTCTCCACTACAGAGAAAAACCTTGTCTTTAAGTGTATATGGTGGCACATACATATAACCCAGCCTTTGGGAGGATGTGGAAGGAGGATTGCTGGGAATTCAAGGCCAGCCTATACAACAGAATGAGACCTTTTCTCATACTAAAAAAACCTGTAAATCCACATGACAGTTGTAAGTCCAGTCAGTTGTTAAGTAGGTAGGTCATTAAATAAGGAATATCTATAGTAGGCATCATATTATCAAAATGGCTCTGTGAAAAAGGTTTTTATTTATTTGTTTGTTTGTTTTTGAGACAGGGTCTCACTTTAGTTCTGATTGGCCCTAAGTTCACTGTGTAGCCCAGGCAAGCCTCAAACTCACAGCAATACTGCCTCTGCCTCCCAAGAGTGCAGGAATTGATTCACCATGGCCAGCCTTGTTGTATGTGTTACTGGGGATCAAATTAGAGACCTTGCCTAGAGACCTTGCACTTGCAAGGCAGACGCCGAACCACTGAGCTAAATCCCTGGCCCTGTTCTGTTTTTCTTAAGAACACTGGCTATCCGATAACCTTTAAAGTAAAACACAGCGGACACCAACAAATATCACATCAACTGAGTACCGGCAGTATTGAGCCCACGAATGTTAGAAAGGGCAGGGATGAGGGTTATTTAGAAAATCCGGGGTATTTTATGATGTAGAAAATGCCCATTAATAATCATGATTACAAAACATGCAATCCAGACATGATCTTTAGTGAATCAATAAAGCATCTTATTCCTGTTTTTTTCTTCACATGCTCTTTCTGGCATCTTAGCAGCTACCTCGAGTTCTTCAAAGTTAAACTGATTTCATAGTTGATGTTGCTGGGAACTCTGTTTTCAGTGTCCAGTTTGGCTTATTTTTTTTTTTTTTTTTTTAGGTTTTTTGAGACAGGGTCTCGCTTTGTGGTTCAGGCTGGCCCTGAGCTCAGCCTCAAACTCACATCACAATCCTCCTGCCTCTGCCTCCCGAGTGCTGAGATTAAAGGCGTGAGCCACCACGCCCGGCACTGTGGTATGTGGTACTGGCTGCTGCTGGGTGTGAGTCTCCACACCCAGTATTGTTATGTGGTTACCGGGGAATCGAACCCGGCCCTTGCGCTTGCAAGACAGGCGCCGGAACCACTGAGCTAACTCCCCGGCCCCAGTTTGGCTTATTAATGAAGGAGTTCTTGCCGGTCACTGGAAGAGACCAGTGAGGCTAAAATACTACTGAAGTCATAGAACCATGAGCCTGCTTGAGTCTGTCAGAATCAAGGGAAGTGCCAAATGTCCTTGAAAGTGAAACTAGCCACTGACTGCTCTGTTCACCTCTGCAGCAAACACCTTGCAGAATAGAAAGACGTCTATAGTGGGCGGGGAGTTAGCTCAGTGGTTCCGGCGCCTGTCTTGCAAGCGCAAGGACCCAGGTTCAATCCCCAGTAACCACATACCTATACTGGGCGTGGAGACTCACACCCAGCAGCAAGCAGTACCACATACCACAGTGCCGGGCGTGGTGGCTCACGCCTGTAATCCCAGCACTCGGGAGGCAGAGGCAGGAGGATTGTGATGTGAGTTTGAGGCTGAGCTCAGGGCCAGCCTGAACCACAAAGTGAGACCCTGTCTCAAAAAACCTAAAAAAAAAAAAAAAAAACTATTGCATATTTTAAAGATGTGTATCTTTTCTTTAATGCTGTTTATTTACACAAGGAGCCTAGGGAATGTGCCTAAAATACAATATTATTCTTCAGTTAGTGATTGAGTTATTATGTTCCTCAACTAGATTGTTAATTGAATTGCTTATTAAATGAATTATATATATTACATATTGTAATATTCCCAAACAAAAGGTGAAAGTTTCATCTTGATGATGACTTTGCTTTTATTTGCATACTTTTATGTGCAGTACTGTAATATATAACAACATAAAACTACAGTGCTGTACAGTCAGAAAAAACTGGTACTATATAAACAAGATATACTGTACAAAAAGACATAGAAGTTCTACAAAATGTAGGAGAACTATATATACATAAAAAGACAAGTCATAATTACTGATAGTGCTGCACCTTGCTTGTAAGTCTGAAGAGTTGGTAAGCAGGAAGGGGTTGTCCTGTTCTATTTTTTTGAAACAGAGTCTCACTACTACCCCAGCCTAGCCCTAAACTTACAGGGATCCTCCTACCTCAGCCTCCTGAGTGCTGGGATTACAGGTATATGCCACCACATGCACTCATTATCTTTGTTTTTGTTTAGCCAGGTTCTCACTGTGTAGTTAATGCTGCCTTGAGCTCACTTACATAAGCCGAGTTGGCCTCGAATTTAGGGCAATCTTCCTGCCTCAGCCTCCCCAGTGCTTGGATTACAGGCATGTGCCACCATGACAGACTAAGAAGGAAGGTAAGTTGTTTAAAAATATCCATAGTGGGCCGGGGATATAGTTCAGTGGTTCCAGCGCCTATCTTGCAAGTGCAAGGACCCTGGTTCGATCCTCGGTAACCACATAACAATACTGGGCGTGGAGACTCACCCCAGCAGCAACCAGGACCACATACCGCAATGCCAGGCATGGTGGCTCACGCCTATAATCCCAGCACTCGGGAGGCAGAGGCAGGAGGATTGCTGTGATGTGAGTTGGAGGCTGAGCTCAGGGCCAGCCTGAACCACAAAGCGAGACCCTGTCTCAAAAAAACAAAAACAAAAAAAAGTTTCAGCCCATAGTTGAAGGGCACCAAGGCAGAGTGGCAGAGGGGGATCCCAGAGGAAAAACAATCTACAGCAAGCGGGTAAGTGAGAGCAAGCAAGAGACTTTAGCAACCTCTTTCTGTCTTATATTCTATCAAGGATACTAGGATTAGGGCAGTACCCAACCAAGTAGTGGATTGATTTAATAATCACACACCCTTGTTCCCAGCATCACACACCCTCTTATTTAGCCACTCTGAAAAAGCCCTACCCAAGAGTATATGAGACTGGGGGAACATCTAGACACAACCCATAAAAGACTTGCACTTGTAATCCTCCTGCCTCATCCTCCCAGAATCTTGGATTTATAAACATCTACCTCTATGCTCAACTTTTTTCATATGATATGAGCTAGAGTTTCAACTTCATTCAAAATTTCTTACTAAGATCTAGTTGTTCCAGTACCACTTGATGAGAAGACTATTCTCTCTCCCACTGAATTGTTTTAAAATTCTTGTTGATAACCAGTTAACTTGGGCCAGGGATTTAGTTTAATGGTGCTGCACCTACCTCACAAGTGCAAGACCCTAAATTTAATCCCCCATACTATAAAAAAAGAAAGAAAAGAAAACCAGTCAAATAAGGAAGTGTGGGATTATCTCTGGATGTTCAATTTTACTTCATTGTTCAATTTTATTACATGTTCTTATGCTACCATCTTGAATACTGTAGCTTTGTATTAAGTTTTGGAATCCCAAAGAGTCCTCTAGCTTTATTCCTTCTCAAGATCCTCAATGCATTGGGGTCCCTTGGATTTCTTATTAATCTTAGTATTAGTTTGTCCATTTCTGTGTTTTTTACCCCTGTACTGGGAATTGAACTCAGGACCTTGCCAGTCCGCCTCCACAGCACTGAGCTAAATCCCCGCCCCACCCTTTAAACTTGTTTTGTCATTTTGTTTTGTTTTTTGGTACCGGGGATTGAACTCAAAACTTTGCAGGCACGGTGCTACTGAGCTCACTCCTCAGCTCAACATTTTAATTCCTTCATCCACTTTTCATTCCCCTCTTCCCCCTGCCCCATCTCTTTGATTCCCTCTCCTTTTTTTAAAGTGCCTTTTCATTTCTCTAATATATCTCTAACATTTGGAGGAACTTCTCTTCTCTTTTCCCTCTCTCTCTCTCTCTCTCTCTTTTTTTTTTTTTCAGACAGGGTTTCACTTTTGTAGTTTAGGCTGGCCCTGAGCTCACTGTGTAGGTAGGTACAGGCTGGCCTCAGACTCACAGCAATCCTCCTGCCTCTGTCTACTGAGTTCTGGGATTACAGGCCTGAGCTACCACACCCAGCACTGTGGTATGTGGTGCTAATTGCTGGTGGATGAGTCTCCACTCCCTGTGTTGTGGTATGTGGTTACCAGGGATTGGACTTGGGACTTTGAGCTTGCAAGGCAAGTGCCTGAAACACTGAGCTAAATCCCGGCCCAGGTGTGAAGGCGATTTAAAGTATATGGGAGAATATGGGATTTATGAGTTATATGCAAATACCGTTTTATATGTGTAAATACTGTCATTTTTTTTGGTTTCTTTGAAACAAGGTCTCATTATGTATGTTAGGGTAATTTCTAAGCTCATAATGAACTACCTATCTCAGCCTCCTGAGTGCTGAGATTATAACTGTGTTTTACCACACCCAGCTTGACATTACGTTATTTTGTGTTATAGATTTAAGCATCTGCTGATTTTGGCAAGGAAGTAGGACCAACTGCACCCTCTGTGTACACCTGTATAGGCCAGGACTGAGTGCTGATATGGCAGGCAGTGCCCAGGAATGTTACTAAATATTCTATAATGCATAGATAAGACAGCCCTCAACAACATGGAAATACTTGATTTCAAAGTGTCAGTAATGGTGAGGTTAAGAAAACCTTGAGGTAATGACTTCTTTAAAAACATACAGT
Source organism: Petromus typicus (assembly GCA_004026965.1). Classification (NCBI taxonomy): domain Eukaryota; kingdom Metazoa; phylum Chordata; class Mammalia; order Rodentia; family Petromuridae; genus Petromus; species Petromus typicus. The sequence goes on along the minus strand of PVIR01026558.1, from coordinate 12,535 downwards.
TAGCATGGGGGGATTTAGCCCACTGGTACAGGTACCTGTCTTGTAAGCGTTCAATCCCCGGTAACCAAATACACAATGCTGGGTATGGTGATTCACGCCCACCAGCAATCAGTACCACATGTCACAGTGCTAGATGTGATGGCTCACGCCTGTTATCCCAGCACTTGGGAGGCTGAGGCAGGAGGATTGCTGTGAGATCCAGGCATGGCTGGGCTACATAGTGAGCTCACAGCCAGGTTGAACTACGAAGTGAAACCCTGTCTCAAAAAAAAAAAAAAAAAAAAGAGAAGTTATACTTTATTAATATCATGAAATATAATTGCTATAATTGCTAAGTCTTAATATTTTCTGTACTAGTGATTGAAACCAGCTCTAGGGCTTTGAACTATATCCTCAGTCCCTCTCCCTCCATTTTAAAGGTAGAATTTCTCTATTTGGCTGTGCTTAAACTTGTGACCCTTCTACCTTCACCTCTCAGACTGCTAGGATTATGGGTGTATACAACCATGCCAGGTTTATAAAATGATTTGTGTAGTGGCACATCATCTGTAATCGTAGCACTTGGAAATCGAAGGCAGGAAGATTGCTGAGAAATGAAAGCGAGGCTGGGCTACTGTGAATTGAAAGCTAGCCTGAATTTCCTAGCAAGATTGTCTTTCAAACAAATATTGGGAATGTTTTTGTTTTGTTTTTGGTACCAGAGATTGAACTCAGGACCTTGCACTTGTGAGGCAGGTACTGAAACTACTGAGATAAATCGCTGGCCTGGTAATACTTGTTAGTATCAAATCTTTCATGGATATAGATCTAACTGGATATGAATTTTCAATATGGGCCTCTTCAATCTTTACTGTAGATAACATGACTGTATTTTTAGGGTATTGATTTCATCATAGAAAACAAAATATTCATTTTTCTTATTGTCATGGTAGTTTAATATCTACCCTCAAGACAGTAGTAGTGTTCTGATACTGTGTCCAGGCATATGAGATACTTGAATGAATACGCTGTTGGATACATTCAATGTGGACAAAGGGCTCTTATATCCAAACACATATATAAAATATACATTAAATAGACATTTTTCGAGTGCACCTATTTACACTTACCAATAGTATCCAGTGTTTCCAGTGCCTGCCTGGCAAGTAGAAGGTTCTAAGTTCTATCCTTGAAAAGAAAATAAAATAAGAGAATAGTGTTTAGTTTTGTTTTTCCGAGATAAAGTCTGTCTGTGTATGTAGTCAGACTGGTCTTGACTTTACTGCGTAGCTGATCTCGACCTAAAAGTGTAACCTATGTACTAAAGTGTAACCTACCTTAGCCTCCCAAGTGCTGGAATTACAGTGTCTAGTTTTGGAAGCTGAACTGCTCTGAGGATCTTTGTCAGTTGGTGCTTTGAATAATTGTTCTATAATATGTGTACTCTTGGGTTTGAAACCTGACTCTGGATTTTCTTTTCTTCTTTCCCTCTCTCCCTCTTTCCCTCCCTCTTTCTCTCCATCTCCTTCCCATCTTTTCTCTTGAATTTGGGTTGTAGCTCAGTACCTTCACCTCTTGGCTGGCATGCGGGGAGGTGTTTTTTGTTGTTGTTTTTATTTTTTGGGGACAGTCTCACTTTGTAGTTCAGGCTGATCCTGAGCTCAGCCTCCTGCCTCTGCCCCCTGAGTGCTGAGTTACAGGAATGAGCCACCACGCTCAGCATTGTGTGTGGTACTGATTGCTGCTGAGGGTGAGTCTCCACACCCAGCCTTGTTATATGAGGTTCAGGGAGATTGAATTAGGGATCCAGGGCCAGAACCACTGAGCTAAATCCCCAGCCCAGCATAATTCAGTTTAACAGCTTGTTTTACTGTTGGTCTGTTCATTTTAAAGAGCTCGTCAGTGAACAGTAAGACAGGTATAACCATGGTGAGTAAGGTTCATCATATGTTGAGTGTGATGAGAAATAGATGTGATTTTACCTGTTGAGCTTTACTTTATACTGTCTCCTCCACACAGGTACACCAGGATAATACGAGCAGTCAGTTATCCCCCCTCTGTTTTCAGCTTTGGGATTTGGTGATGAGTGTCATAGAAGGGTGAGACGGTGTAACCTTTGACAGACACCAAAGTTCTCTCAGATCCTACCTTAGTGTGTAGCTTAGATAAAATCCTAGTTACCCAGATACCAGGAAGGAAACTTTCCTAACGTTGCAGTGTTTTCTTTGGAGCTGAGTGAGTAGTGAAATCTTTTGGCCTAGGTGGTTTGCCATCTGTGTATTTGTACATAGCGTCTTCCTATCTGCCTGGCTGTGTGCCACTCATTCTGGACAGAGTAGTAGAGAAAAGAGACCACTGCCTCAGTAATTGACATAGAGAAAATGTCATATCGTGACAGGGAGTCATATCCTGTGTGGACGGAGTGAGTGAAACCTGCTCTGAGCATTGAACTAGCCCTGCTCATTAGGTAGAGCAGTTGGGGCAAGGGACAGTGTTTACCTGCTTTGGTTTTAGTACTATGTATGCTCCTCTAATTTCCCCTACTTACTATGGAAATAGTCTTACTGGAGTACTTACGATTTTCTTACCTATCAGTGATTTACTCAGTGAACTTTGACCTTGATTACCGAGATTCTAAACTTGTATTTTGTTAGGAATATGATCTTAAAACTGATTGAGATACTATTTTTATATACTTCATTGGATTTAAGATGACATAAATTAAAAGATGTGTCATTATGCTGAAAAGGAATCATTGCCAATTAAGATGACATCGCATTAATTTGAATACGCATTCTGATTTCAAGCATGTTAAAAATGCATTTTACATTATTGGTGGAAGTATAGACTGGTGCAACCACTGTAGAAATCACTGTGGAGATTCCTCAGAGAACTAAAACTGGAGGTTCCACGGGAGCCAGCTGTTCCCTTTGTTGGAATCTTCCGAAAAGAATTAAAAGCATCATACCACAGTGATAATGTGCACATCCATGTTTATAGCAGCACAGTTTGTAATAGCTAAATCTTTTTTTTTTTTTTTTTTTTTTGAGACAGGGTCTCGCTTTGTAGTTCGGGCTGGCCCTGAGCTCAGCCTCAAACTCACATCACAGCAATCCTCCTGCCTCTGCCTCCTTAGTGTTGGGGTTACAGGCGTGAGCCACCACGCCGGGCACTGTGGTATGTGGTACTGATTGCTACTGGGCATGAGTCTCCACGCCGAGTATGGTATGTGGTTAACCGAGGATCGAACCCAGGTCCTTGCGCTTGCAAGACAGGCGCCGGAACCACTGAGCTAAATCCCCGGCCCCATGTAATAGCTAAATCTTTAAAAGAGCCCAAATGCCTGTCAGCCAGTGAATGGATAAAGAAGCTGTGGAGTTTTTTGTTCAGTGGAGTACTACCATGCCATAAAGAAGGAAAAGCTTGAGATAGTTCTAGCTAAATGAATGCACCTTGAGACCATGCCCTTAAGTGAATAAATTGGACACACATGTTTAAATACATCATGGCTTTTTTGATATGAGAAAGCAAAAGTGGAAATAAGGGCTAAAATATACAATAGACATTGCAAACTGGGAAGAAAATGTTCAAATGAGAAAGGGAACAAGGGATGTTAGACGGGGGAAAGGAAAAAAGGGAACAAAAAATGAAAATAGAAATAAAGCTTGCTTTTTTCTATTTTCTTTTTCTTTTTTTGAGACTGAGTCTCACTTTGTCTTTCAGGCTGGCCCTGAGCTTATTATGTAGCCCAGGCAAGCCTCGAACTCACAGCAATCCTCCTGCCTCTGCCTCCCGAGTGCTGGGATTACAGGCATGAGTCTCCACGCCTAGTATTGTATGTGGTTACCAGGGATCAGAACCTGGGAATCGAACCTGGGCCCTTGCGCTTGCAAGACAGGCACTGGAACCACTGAGCTAAATCCCCAGCCCCAGGGAGAGTGTATTTTAAAGGCTCCCTCATTTAAAAAATGTTAGGTCACGGGGCATGGATGCACACACCTGTAATCCCAGGACTCAGGAACCTGAGGGAAGAAAAGCACTACGAGTTCAAGGCCAACCTAAACTATGCACTGAGGTTCTGTCTTCAACAAAAGTTTGAGGGGCCAGGGATTTAAGTTCAGTGGTTCCAGTATCTGCCTGGCAAGCGCAAGGTCCCCAGTACCACATATCACAATGCTGGGCATGGTGGCTCATGCCTGTAATCCTAGCACTTGAGTCTGGTTTGAGCTACATTTGCACAGTGAGTTCAGAGTCATCCTGAGCTACAAACTGAGACCCTGTCTCAAAAAAACTAAAAAAGAAAAATAAGGAGCTCCATGAGTAATAAATTGATCTTCCCCAGTGCTCAGATTCTAGGCGTGTGTCACCACCACCCCAGCACTAATCACAGCTGTACATTTTGTGGTGATAGATGTGTCAGTTACTTTTCTTATTGCTGAGACAAAATATCCAACACCCACAATTTAAGAGAGGAAGGTCTAAGTTGCTCAGTTTGTAGAAGTTTCAGTTAGCTGGCTCCAAGGCATGGTGGTCTGGCAGACAGACATCACAGAAGAAACAGTTCATGAAGGTAGAGCAGGGGAGGGCCTCAGTTCTTTCTATGCCTTACATTTTACTTAGGGTGGCTAGCATACACCCTTCCTGACTCCTAATGCCCTAGATTTAGTCCTCAGTACTGTCACATATATACACGTACATGTGTGAAAAAGTGACCTGTTTAGGAGACAATTCTTTGTAATAATTGAAACATCTCATTATTATTAAATTTTTTAAGTTTTTTGAGACAGGGTCTCTCTGTAGTTCAAGCTGACTGAACTAACTGCAGCCCAGAGTAGCCTCAAACTCAGAGCAATCCTCCTGCCTCTGCCTCTTGAGTGCTGAGATTACAGGGTTGAGCTATCTTGCTGTGTGTTGTGCATTGTGATATGTGGTACCTGGGATCAAACTCAGGTCCTTGAGATCTTATGCTTGCCAGTGCCAGAACCACTGAACATTTTAAATCACCAGCCCAGAAACATATCTCTTTTTTTTTTGAGACAGAATCTGGCTTTGTAGTTCAGGCTGGCCCTGAGCTCAGCCTGGAACTCAACAGCAATCCTCCTGTCTCTGCCTCCCAAGTGCTAGGATTACAGGCCAGAGCCACCACGCCTGGCCCTGTGGTATGTGGTTCTGATTGCTGGTGGGCGTCAGCTGTACGCCCTACATTGTTGTATGTGGTTACCAGGGATTGAACTTGGGACCTTGCACTTGGGAGACAGGCACTGGAACCACTCAGCTAAATCCCCAGCCCAACATGTCATTTTAATAAGGAGTAGCTATCCATGTGTAGTAGTGTGCACCTGTATTCCTATCACCCAAGAGCCTGAGACATGAGGATTACTGGAAGTTGGATGCCAACCTTGGCTAGTTAGTTCAAGTCCAGCCTGAAGTACAAAATGAGACCCTATCTAAAAAGACACGGTGAAAAATAAGTAGCAACTAATTTTTTATATGAAACATTAACTTCAGAATTGATAAAAATGTGATATAAAAGGGGGAAGTCCCTAGTGAATTTAAATATTTACCTGCATTAATGTTAGTAGAATAAATATGGACTATTACAGTATGATAGCCATGCCTATAATCCCTATTCCTGGGAATACTCTGGCAAGTTCAGGGCCAACCTTAGGCCATTCAATATGATCCTGTCTCAAAAAGTTAAAAAAAAGGCTCTACCTGTGTTCATTGCTCAGTACTGCAAAAGAAAAATGAAATGTGTTTTGGTTTACACATAGAATAACCACATAAGCAGCCATAGAAACAGGAATGAGCTAGATGTACTGGGTTGTTTTTTTGTTTTTTGTTTTTTTTTTGAGACAGGGTTTCCCTTTTGTAGTTCAGGCTGGTCCTGAGCTCACTGTGTAGCCCAGGCAAGCCTGCCACTGCCTCCTGAGTGCTGGGATTACAGGTGTGAGCCACCATACCCAGCATTGTGGTAAGTGGTTACTGGGGATCAAACTTGGGACCTTGAGCTTGCAAGGCAGACACTAGAACCACTGAGCTAAATCCCCAGCCCCTGTACTATGTATTTTTATTGAAAAATACCCTACCATTTTGAGGGAGGTGTAGTATAGAAGCATAAAATACCATTCTCAGTCAGTTAAATAATAGCTGGGTGTGGTGGAACATGTGTATAATCCCAGCATTTTGCAACAGGACTCTGGGAGACTAAAACAAGAGAATCACAGGTTTGAGCCCAGCCTGGGCCTTTCAGTGAGACCCTGTCTTAAAATAAAAATAAGGGATAGGGATGTAGCTTAGTAGGAATGCTCTGAATCCAGTCCCCCTAAAAGAGAAAAAGTACTACAGTGTTTATGGACACATAGGAAAGTAGAAGACAGTCTAAGGGACTGAGAAATGCACTTCTGGGAGGCTCTGTAGGGGCTTTGTAAAAGATCTAAAGCTAACAGAGGAAAGTTTAGACTGGGCAAAGCCAGGTGGTGAGTTCAGGGTCAATGTTTTCTAAACTTTAGGTTGATTTGACTTTTTACGAGAGTACAGACTTAATAGTTACCACTTTATTCAGTTCAAAAAAAAGTGGATGTTTAGAGTTGAGCTTTGTTTTTTGGTTTTGTGTTTTGGGGGAAGAGTTGGTGTTTTTCATGCTAGGGATAAAACCCAGGACCTTCCCACTGAGTGACAGCCTCAGCCCTTCTTAAAATTGTTTTTTATTTTGAGACAGTTAAGTCACTTAAGTTTCCCAGGGTTGGCTTGAATTTTCAACAACCCCTCCCCCCCCACACACACACATACACATTTTAGCCTCCACAGGGCTGTGATGACAGGTATGTCCCCAGGTCCAGCTTCACTTTCTTCCAGATCTTACTGTGAGTGAATTTTCTACTGTCACCCTTTTGTCTCTCTGTAACTTAGCACACATAAAGATAATCAAGCTTTTGTGCTTGTTATAGTTCCCTGGAGGCCTTATTGAAGTGAATTCTTGTCTGCCTTACATGAGTTTCTTCTGCTCAGTATTTTTGTTCCTTTGAGTGTTTTTGTTTGTTGGGGTTTTGGTTTTGGTTGGTTGGTTGGTTTGATTCTCCCCGCCCTCCCCCCCCCCAATCTTGCCAGGAAGAGAACTCAAGGACCTCAGGTTTTTGAGACAGGCACCTGAACCACTATGCTAAATCCCAGGCCCTCCTGTTTGTTTGTTTGTTTGTTTGGAGACATTGTCTTCCTTTGTAGTTCAGACTGGCCCCGAACTCACTATGTAGCCCAGGCTAGCCTTGAATTCATGGCAATCCTTCTGTCTCTGCCTCCTGGGTGCTGCATTACTATTATTATTATTATTATTTTTTAAGGTTTTTTGAGACAGGGTCTCGCTTTGTGGTTCAGGCTGGCCCTGAGCTCAGCCTCAAACTCACATCACAGCAATCCTCCTGCCTCTGCCTCCCGAGTGCTGGGATTACAGGCGTGAGCCACCACGCCCAGCACTGGTATGTGGTATTGGTTGGCGCTGGGGTGAGTCTCCACACCCAGTATTGTTATGTGGTTATCGAGGATTGAACCCGGGTCCTTGCGCTTGCAAGACAGGCGCCGGAACCACTGAGCTATGTCCCCGGCCCATCATTACTATTATTTTTGACCATGGCTAAATTTTACATTTGTTAAGAATAGGAAAAACCCCTAGAAGGATAGGGAAAATGAGTTCTATAGAGTGAGTTTGGGTTGAGTAGAAAGAAGGAAAAATAAAAATACACCCTACACTGTAGACCAACAGGAACACAATAACCTATTATCATCATCATCATCATTTAGGATTTTGAGAAAAGATAGAATGTAAGAACTTTTTTAAAATTGAGAATTTTCCCCAGGTGTGGGGGTGGTGCATGCCTATAATCGCAGGACTCAAGAGACTGAAGCAGGATTACCATATGAATTCAAGGCCAGCCTGCACCACAAAGCAAGATCCTGTCTTAAAAAAAAAAAAAAAAAATTGAGATTTTTCTACTTTAATTTGAAAGTTTCCTCTTTCATAATTTTTTTTTCCCTTGAAAAAAATTTTCAATCAGTTTCTGTAAAATAAAAAATCAAGCTGACTATGATGGCATACCTATAATCCCAGACTTGGGAGGCTGAGGCAGGAGGATTGCTGTGAGTTTAAAGCCAGCCTGGGCTACTTAGTAAGTTCAAGGCCAGTCTGAACTGCATTGTGAAGAGCCTATTTCAAAAAGGTTAAAAAAAAAAAAAAAGAAAAGAAATTAGGATAAAACCAAATGATGAAGAGAACTCATTCAGCTTTTTTTCTCTGCTCACATGTTCTGTTTATATTAGTATCTTTATTAAAGTTTTCATCTTGATGTAGAAGTACCAGTATTAATTGGTTGTATATTTTCGTCTAACTGGGTCTTCACTATTTAGATTACCCTCCAGATGGTGGTAGTTTTTAGTAACTTATTTTAGTGCACATTTACAGTCAGAAAGGCTAAGTTTTTCATAGGCAATACCTCGACTGTTGATAAAATTCAAAAGGTAGACAATGAATATATACACTTCAATTCTCACTATGAGGGAAGCTTCCTTAAAGCAACTGCTTGTAACTAGATCTTTTGTGTATTAAATATTTTATTCACAAAGATCGATGTTTCTGTGCATTTGAAAATAATCACTTTGAGGACTCTGGAGTATATCTCTGCTGGTGAGTACTTCCCCAGCATGTTCAAGGCCCTGGCTTCAATCTCTGGTACCATAAGAAAATAAACAGCCGGGCCGAGGAGTGAGCTCAGTGGTTCCGGCGCCTGTCTTGCAAGCACTAGGACCCGGGTTCGATCCCCGGTAACCACATACCATACTGGGCATGGAGACTCACCCCATCAGCAACCAGTACCACATACCACATACCACAGTGCCGGGCGTGGTGGCTCACGCCTGTAATCCCAGCACTTGGGAGGCAGAGGCAGGAAGGTTGCTGTGATGTGAGTTGGAGGCTGAGCTCAGGGCCAGCCTGAACTACAAAGTGAGACCCTGTCTCAGAAAACCTTTAAAAAATAAAAAAAAAAAATTTTAAAATAAACAGCTTTGTCATGTGTATTATATACAATAAAATTAAACAATTTTGGCCAGGGATGGTGGCTGGCCTGTAATCCCAGCAGTGGGGAGGCTGAGGTGGAGGATTGCAGTGAGATTGAGGCAAGCATGGACTACATAGTGAGTTCAAGACCAGCCTGAAATACAAAGTGAGACCTTGTCGCAAAAAAAAAAAAAATAATTAAATGATGTTAAGTTCATCAATTCCCAGTATACAATTTGAGTTTTGACAAATATGTTGTACAGCTAGTATATTTGTACACCTACTAAAATCATGATATATTGTATATCTGTTAAAACACACAGATACCATACCTCTTGTACATTTGTATTTAGTCTCTTCCCTCCAGGCTTGGGAACTGCTTTGTTTCTCTATAGTTTTACCTTTTCTAGAATATCAGATAAATGTAGTCACATCATCTAAGTCTTTTTATGTCAGGTTTCTTTTACTTATCTTTATGCTTTTGAAAGTCAATCACATCTGCCTTGGACCAAAGAAGTGTTGAATGAGTGTATTAAATGTCTATTAGCCTACATTTGGGTTAGGTTTTTAAAATTAAGTATGTCATACTGGCTCATGAAATGAATGCATGGATCTTACATTCAGGTTAGATAAATCATCGTTCTTGAGGTCAAATCTTGATGTCATTTGGCATGGAGAAAAGTAATTCAGCTTGAAAGGAGCAAAAGATTAAGGCCAAATCAGAAGTAAAGTTCCATTTAATGCACGTGGCAGGTCTTCAGAATAGCTTATTAAATTCAAATTGTATTTTTAATAGCAACTTCTTGCTATAACGGTTCATGAATTAAGCAAGAGTTCTTGAAATACTAGCTTATATTACAAGCAACATTTAGGAATGGGAATTATACAGTAGGCTTTATACTTTGACATGGTCAGGAAATCTATAGGAAGAGACAAAATTGGAGATACTTCAGAAAATGTTAAATATTTTCACCTTTGACACAGCCTCACATTGCAGTTCAGGGTGGCCTTAAACTCACTGTGTGGGACTGGGATTTAGCTCTGGTTCTGGCACTGCTGGGCAAGTTTAAGGTCCTGAGTTCAGTCCAAGAAACAGGAACTCATAATGATCCTCCTGCCCCTGCCTCCAAAGTACTGGGGTTAGAGGTATTTTCTGCCATGCCTGGGTAATGTTAAATCTTTGTCTCAATTCTAGAAAACACCCCCCCACACACACACACACACACACTTTATTTCTATACTTTGTTGTATTCCAAGTTTACTTAAAGGATAAAGCAGTGTAGTTGGATGGGGAAAAAAAGAACAGAAGGTAAAATGGAAATACCTTTTGTAAGTGAGAGGAGAAAGGTTGAAGGAGGAGGGAACTAGGAAAAAAAAGACTAAAGATACATTACTCAAAGTTTCCCTGTGATGAATGTGATCATTTTATTAAAAATGTACCTTTTTAAACAGTGTAATTGATGTTCTGAAATGACTGATTGAGTAACTGAAGAAAGGACCTACAGAAAAAAAATATATGGTGCAAACAAAAATACTATATTTGGAGTACTAAAATCATGATGTATAATTTATTAATAAGTCTAATCTTTATTGCATTTTAAAAATACTATATTTTACTATTTTTATTGTTGCTCTTTGAACCTAGGTTCTTCATACCTGAGCTATATCCTGACCCTTTTAAAATTTATTTTTTTATTTTGAGGCAGAGTCTCACTAAGTCACTGAATCACCCAAGTTGGGCCAAAGCTTGTGATCCCCTTGTCAACCTCCCAGAGTGCAGGATTGCAAACATCTGCCATCACACCCAGCTTTTTAGAGCTTGTTTTTACCTCAAAAAACAAGCATATGCCAGTCGTTGGACTTAGGACTCCAGAAGAAAAAAACAAAAGTACTTGCCTAGCATGCATATGATCCTGCACATCCAAAAAAAAAAAAAGCCTGGTGTGGTGGTGTACATCTGTTAATTCCCCCCAGTAGCAGAGGCAGAATTGCTGAGTTCAAAGCCGGCTTACACTATACAGTGAGATGAGACCCAGTCAATAAAAAAAAAAAAAGGGTACTCAACTACAGTCCAACACCAGAGAGGCTGAGTTGGAAGGATACCTGGAACTCACAAGCTCAGGACAACCCTGGACAATACAAATAAGGTTACATCTGAGGAAGATAAAAGAAAAAAGATTTGGGGGACTGTGGTTATAGGTCATTGTGAAGTTCCTGCCTAGCATGTGGCAGACCTTGAGTTTGAGCCATAGCACTCTAAAACAAAAATTCTCCCCTGTCTTTGTGATTGAACTTGGTTACTCCTCTAGCAGAATAGGCAAGCACTCTGCAGTAGAGCTACATCTTAGAAAATATTTTTGCATTAAAGAACCCAGAAATATTTAAAGATTCATCATATAGGCTGGGTATAGGAGCACACCCATGGAATCCCAGCACTCAGGAGGTTGAGGCAGGAGGATCACTAGGAGTTTGAGGCCACCCTGAAGTATATAGCAAGACTTTCAAAAAATGAAAAAGATTGACTCTCTTCATCTTTCACTTTGAAGGAATGATACTAAAAGAACTTCACCAGTAATTAATGCAAAGAATATTGGCAAAAATACAGATTTAGTAACAGTGATTTGTTTGTTTCAGTTTTTTGAAATAAGGTGTTACTTTGTAGTTCAAGCTGGCCTTGCACTCACTGTGTAGCCCAGGCAAGCCTCAAACTCACTGCATCCTCCTGTTCTGCTTCCCAAGTGCTGGGATTACATGCGAGAGCCACTATGCCTGGCAAGTTAGAAACAGTGTGAAGTCACATTTATATTGAATAAATTTCTCTGTTTGTTTGTTTTTTTTTTTTTTTAAGGAATTGAATGACCTGGCACGGGACCCGCCAGCACAGTGTTCAGCAGGTCCTGTTGGAGATGATAGTGAGTATTTAAATGGAATTTGGTATAAACAGCATAAAACTACCTGTGGGAACCTCTGAACAGATGACTATATCTCTCAAGGTTATTTTGTGTGAAGAAACAAATCAGTACAGCAAGGGGGGCCAGTTTACTATGAGAGAGGCTCCTTTATGTGCCTCCAGTCATCTGTATTCATCCATTTGGAACCTTTTTTGTTAGGTATTATCTATGTAGTTCCATTTTCTTTCTACCTGTCCTTCAATCCTTCTAGGTATTTTCCAGGTATAAAATAATTTGAGCTTCGAGACTTGGTGGTGTATGCCTATAATTGTAGCAGTCGGGAGCCAGAGGCAGAAGAATTGGCACGACTTTTGAGTGGGAGACCAGCTTGAGCTATATAATGAGATCAAGGCCAGCGTGAACTACATAGTGAGACCCTGTCTCGAAATAAAATAAAATAAAATAAAATACTTGAGATATTTTAAAAATGATCTCATGTGTCTGGCTCTATCTTTTTACTCATTCATATTTATAAAATCAAGTATAATTTGGGCCGGGGAGTTAGCTCAGTGGTTCCGGCGCCTGTCTTGCAAGCGCAAGGGCCCGGGTTCGATTC
>PVIR01026557.1:0-23779 GCA_004026965.1 Petromus typicus | reverse complement strand
GCAAAAGGCTGGGTCATGACTGCTGCACTGTTTATATGGTGGCAAAACTCAGTTCAGATCAGAACTCTGAAACCCCACATGACGTGGCAGAACACATGGAACTTGTCATGAAACAAGTGCTTTTGGGGAACTACACATCCGATACATCCTACTAAATCTGTCCAGCACCCTAGTTAGCCTCAGTTCTGCTTTCATCCTTGGAGGAGGCAGAGAGAGGGTGGATGGAAACTTTGGTATGGGTCTTGCTAATGTCTATAAGGGAAAAATATTGAATTTTTAAAACGTTGTAGCTTGCTCTTCCCTCAGAGAAGGTGTACTTTTTTACTTTAAGGAAACAAGGAGAGATAGAAAAGAATTTAGTATCACAATCTCCTACTAGCACTGTACAGTTCCTGTATATTTGTGACAGTTACTAGTTTTCTAGCTTTGAGTGAATGGAGCCTTTAAATGGCTGCAAATATGACGGCCAAGTCTCATTTCCACTTCTCCATATGGGAGAGAAAGGTAGGAGCAGGCAAACTTCCTGATTCCTGATCCAGTTAAATAGTGTAGGGAACTTTTCTTTGTGGGGTATATGCCCACTTTTCTTTGTTATGTAAGAAAAAGAATATCAATTTTTTAATTAAATTTTTTAAAATAGAAACATTTTATATAAATTTCTAGTGACCACAGAGAAAAACTTCTCAGAACTTCAGGTTAGACAACTATAGGGGTTTAAGGACAGCCTAGAGGCTTTCTTAATTAAATACAATGAAATAGCTACATAATAAACAAGCAGACATTTAAGATTAAAAAAATAAATGTGGAACACAGGTCAAGAACAAAGGGAAAATCATTTACGATTTTTTATTTTTATTTCCTCAGATTCATTGTTTTTCTTGACAATATGTTTCCCCACTTAATTAGATGAAGTCTCCTCTGCACGTCCATAATTGAGAGTGACAGAATGTCATAATGGATGAAAAGCTAAAGTCCTTTTCAAGGTTACGTTTCAATTGAGAGAGCACACGAATTACAAAGTACTCTGGGTGCTGTTGACCTACATATTGCTTTTGCAAGAGCTGTTGAGGAGATGCTAAACAGTCAAGGAAAGGAAGCACAGGGCGATCTCTCCTAAGAGTCTCTGCAGGTTTGCCTCCAGAAGGGCTGAGTTATTTCCCCAGAGCATAGCTAGGCCTGCGGGGACTGAAAGCTCAGATCCAGGCAAGATGAGATGAGAAATGTTCTCCCCAAAGGAATATGCTGTGAACTTCCCTGTGCAGATGTGTCTGTTCCACTGGGACTATGAGTTCCCGGTTAAAAAGCAAGACTTGAAAGTCACCATGTAGGCAAACAGTTCTGTGCTGTACCTCCTTTCCGTAACGGGGAAGGACACTCTAGATTAGAGCCTTAATTAGAGCCTCAGGAACTCAGTGAAGACTCTAAATGGGCTGCAGTGAAATAATTACTTGGGCGTTCATTAGCATCCACGAGCTTGTCTGTGGAGCAGGGAAGGCTTACTCTCAGAAATGGAATTTTTAGAATCTGGCTGGAGGAGGAGGAGATCTCAGTTTACATCTGTGTCCAAGTCAACTTTATTATTGTAATCTTTGTTTAATAAACACACAAAAGCATACAATGGAGAGCTGATGTTTTTGAGCTGACGTCCTTGAACTCAAGATTTCTTGACCAAAAGACGCAGATCTGTTACAGACAGGCACGCAGTAAACATTTGTTGAATGGATTTATGAGTGGCCATTGTCTCTCACGATGGATTGCACACCTGGTCCCATTTCCTCAGATGACATAAAGGAAATACCTATGTAACTCTGTAAATAATTTAGCATCTTCTTGGATTGGAGCAAGAGAACAAAGGCAAAGGAGCTGACCCAGGTCGGAGAGCTGCCTGAGGTGCAGATGGGGACTGGGGTGCGGGGGGCGGAAGGACGCGACTGGTTTGGGTGCTGGGGAAATGTGGTGAAGGCAACGCAAGTCCAGGAAACTTGAGAAACAAAGAGGCTTCCTGCTGGCCGGAAGGTGATCATCCTCCTCTTAAAAAAAAAAATGAATTAATTATTCCCCGTTTACTGTGGCATAAGTGACAATGAAAGTTGTATTTCAGTGATGCTTTGCGGGACGTGCACACTGAGGAGGCCGATGAGCCCATCCATGAGCTCACACGTTTGTGCTGTGTGTGACTGCGGGAACACTTCAGGCCTCGGAATTTCAGTGTCCACTGGCTCTGTGTTGGACAGAGTCCTTGGGAACTTTGTAACCTCTGACCAGCATTTTCTCTCCCCTTCTCCACGGCCTTCTCCCCTCTGACCCTGCCCTAGTATACCCAGCAGCGCTGGTTCCTTTTATTTCAAATCACACAGTCTTGGTTTGATGTGAGTAGTATGTGTTCCTTTGCAGAAATATGAAAAGTAAAACACAAAGATTTATCATAGTATATGATGAAGTATGTGATGTTCCTCACACTTGTTCTTGTGTCCAAACATACCTAGATGCAAATATGATTTTTAAACTGACATACATATATGTGTTTTTATAATATTAGGAATTTTGATACATATTTTCATATTTTTAGTCATCAAAACATAATATCTCCTAGGACATGCTTATTATGGCTGTATAACATAAAAAATTTATGTGCCATGGATTTTGGATTCCAAAACTCCTTTGGCTCATTTATTTTATTGTGATATGGCTTTAGGCAAATTACTAAATTGTGTAGACCTAAACTGTCTTCTCTTTAAAACGATAGGATAATAATAGCACCTCACTGGGTATGATAGTGCCTACCTGTAATCCCAGCTATTCTAGAATCTGGGGCAGGAGGACCACAAATTCACAGCTAAGCTGGGTTGTTTCAAAATAAAAAGGCTGGGAGTACAGCTCTGTCATATTTTTTTTTTAAATCCCGCATATTGTAATAAAGCAGATTAAAATATGCTAATCAGAAGTTTTCACAACAGTTCTGCTTGTCACAGAGTAAACTCAATAAATATCTCATTAGTATTCTTAGTAGTAATAATAGCACTAATAATCTAATAAATATGTCAACTGTTGGCTATCTAATTATCAATTCTTTTATAATATAAATAATTCTTTAGAACATTATATAGATAAGTTTTTGCATACCTATCTATTTTCTCAAAGTGCAATTACTAAGAGTATCTTTTCTAGGGAACTGATTTGTTTTGGAAACAGCACTCCAGAAAATTTGTACCAGTCCCTCTACTAAGTGTTTTAAAAGAATGTCAGTGTACTTCTTTCAGCTCTAAGTACTACCATGTAAAAGTCCTTGAGAGAATTCATTGTTATTTATTTATTTATTATTGTTGCTGGGTGTTGAGCCCACAGCCTTGTACGTGCGAGGCAAGCACTCAGTCAGCGAGCGGTGCCAGAACCCTTATTGTTTTAATCAGCAGTGAGGGGGAGAATTCTTTCCATAATTCTGTTCAGTTGCACTAAATCTGAAGATAGGTTCCCTTCTTTACCATGAACTGAATCATTGAATGTATAACAGATAAACTTCATCCACTGAGGAATTAGTCATTATGTTTTACATACTTCACATTTATGTGATTTATGTATTTTCTTTCTGCCATCTTACTTTGTATTTTCCCATTTATCTCAACTTCTGTCCTTATTTCTTTCTCTCCTCTTCTCTACTGGGGTTGAACCTGGGCCTTCACATGAGCTTCATTCCAGCCCGGTGCATTCAGCACTCAGGGACAAGGTCTTGCTGTCACAAAGTTGCCAAGCTCAGCTGGAACGTGCACTTCTTTTATGTCACCCTCCTGGAGGGCAGGTCACAGGTGTGCGGCACCGTGCCCAACCCACATTTCTTTAACTCTCTTTCTTCATTTTGCTGCTGCCACATTGAATGTTTAAATCTGTTCGTCTAGTGATGACTTTCTGATCTTTAACTTTGTACTTGAGTTAATACAACCTCTACGCATTTACTCTGTCTTCCTCTTGCATAACACAGAGGCCTGAGCACACTTTACTTTCTATGCCTTCTTACTCTTTTCCTCAGACACCTGACTCTTATCCATTATTTCTCCTTCCCTAAAGTTGATACCAGCTTTTATGGAACTGACCCTTATGCAGATTTCTGTGGACACTTATCAACCTCCTGGCTTGCCCCTGGTTCTTATGTCATCTTCATTTCCTCTAAGTTGCCTCTTCCTGGACAAAGCCTCTAGCCATCCCATCAGTGACAATTAATGGGCTAAAAGCTGGTGATTTGGTTTGGCTGAAAGTAACTTAATTTTTCTTCAATTGAAATAAAAGTATCAATGTTATAAAATCTATACTTAAAGTTTAATTTTTTTCAGTACTTTCAAGATACTATTTCACTGTATTTTGCTTTAAATCGTTGCCATGATACTAAAGTCTGAATCCAAAGGGAGAGCTCATCCTTTTCTGTTTGGTCTTCTCCAGTCTTACATTTGTATTATAATGAGTTTAAATATAGACCTTTCAAATCTATTTTATATAGACTGTTATGCTTCCTACATCCACAGATGTGTGTGGGTCTTGGATAAATTCCAGAAGGTTTTCAGCCATTCTGTGGACATGGGTTTCGCCCCACACTCTCAGCTTTCTTTTTTACACTTCCTATTAGATGTGTTTGGATGTTCTTATTCTGACCACGATTCCTCCAGTTCTTCTTGGCATTGTCCATGTTGTGATCTTCACATGTATAATTTTCTTCATTTGCTTTTCAATCCACTGATTTTCTGATCAGATATGTCTAATCAGGTAAAACCTACCCACTGAGGCTTTAATTTCCATTACACAATAGACTTTTATTTCTAAAGTTTTATTTATTTTTCATTTTGATAATGTATTTTCTTAAGTTTGTTGGATGTCTTCCTTTCTGATATTATTTATGCAAATTTATTTCACTTATGAGATTGTATCATTTTCTTCTTCTGCTTTTTTTTGGGACAGGGTCTCAGTTTGTAGTTCAGGCTGGCCCTGAGCTCAAACTCACATCAAAGCAATCTTCCTGTCTCTGCCTCCCAAGTGCTGGGATTACAGGCCTGAACCACCACGCCTGGCACTGTGGTGTGTGGTAATGATTGCTGGTGTGAGTCTCCATACCCAGTATTGTATGTGGTTACTAGGGGATCAAACCTGCGCCCTTGGGCTTGCAAGACAGGCACCAGAACCACTGAGCTAAATCCCCGGCCCGATTGTATCATTTTCTAATGTTCTTGGGTTTAACCATCATTGTTTCTTATGCTTGTTGACTCTTATTACTCATATTATTCATATAAAGGCTTGTTTTTCAAGTCTTTCCATTAAAAACAGACGTCTTCCAATTAATTATAGTGGACTCTTTCCTCAGAATTTTTAGAGTTTTTGTTTTGAATGTATCCTTATGAAAATCTTACGCAGTTTTAGTTCAGTGTTCTGAGATTGGCTGGAACAATTTCATATTTTTTTCCTTACATTAAATCTTCCTGAACCATGTTCATGGTGGGAATTTTGAACGGAGAACTTGACTGAAGTGCAGTTATAAATTTCCAGAGGGTCTGTTTTGCCCTTACTCCTTGTACAGAGAGCAACGTGTGTGCTTTCTTGTCACGCTTCTGTGATGGCACATAGGCCTTATCTAATTCTCACTGCCAGTGTTGCCTTTGAGGACCTCCACTTGTTGTTGGTGTCCGTTTCCCTCACCCGTGTGGAATCAAAGCTCCACCTCTGGTCTCAGAAGCTCTTTACACCCAGGCCTGGAGGCTGGAGGAGGGAGCTCAGGCTGGGGCCAGTCCGAGGCCTGCTGCTCAGCTGCTCTCCAGCTCCCTCAGTACTTTTGGCTTCTGAGATCTCCTATACTTTCCTTCAAGCTGCATTTAAAATCATATTTGTCCTATTTTATCTCATATTACACATATTAAGACTTGTTTTTCAAATCTTTCCATTAAAAACAGAGATCCTCCAAACCTGTCTTTAATTGTAACTGAAGGAATTGGAGCTGGAGAACTCCTCTTGAGGCCTCTCACCAGAGGCGAGAGCCCAGTCCAGACACTGTGGGCCTCTTCCTCCACTCTTGACCTGCGCGCAGTACCCGAGGCTCTGGAGAGTTGTGTAGTGTCAAAGCCTTGGGCGAAGGTGAGCACGAAGCTCCGGACCAACTGTTCAGAGAGGAGGGGAAAGGCAGTGTCGGGAGACACCTCAGCCGGTGGTTGGGGAGGGGTCCTGTCCCTCTGCACACAGAGGTTTCCTGAGAAACCGAGGTGGCTGCGAAGGGCAAGCTCACCTCTGCCTGGCGTATGACACTGGCTGCCGAGGCAGGTCTGGGACACCCATTGCGTGTCTAATCAGAAGCTGCCAGAAAAATATTCCCACCACTTCTGGCTTTGAATTTGAGTCTGAAATGTTTCAGAGGAAGATCTGTCATATAATACAGTGATGTATATTGCAAATAATGATTATTCTAACCACAAACTGCATTTGTGCTAGCCCCATGAATGTAGTCAGGGAGGCAAACAGTATCAGAAAAGATCCTATGTAAGAGACAGTTACGTTATTTGCTATTTTGAATGAATCTTGTCCATACTTACTGTATTCTAGAAAAATGCTAAGTAAGCAGTTAATTTTAAAAGCTTAAAATGGAAGATAATCTTAAGAATTTTTTTTAAAAAGTAGTTTTGGGAAAAAATTTAAATGTATAGACCTATCCTTCAATTAAAGTACTTAATCAAATCCAAAGAGTGAGAAGTATTTTTATTAATGGTGTCAGAGAGGACACCATTTTGTATTTGTATTTTTTTGCAGTAGCAGGGAACAAACTCACAACCTTGTGCTTTTGAGGCAGGTGGCAGCACTACTGAGCCAAATCCCTGGCTCTGTAGTTTGAATCAGATCAAACTTCTATTTTTTTCTGGAGGAAAAATAAGGATTCTCAGAAAGAGCACCCACAAACTTTCCATAGCTCCCTGAGTGGGTCAGAGTCTCTTCACATAATAAAATAAGGAAGGGGGTCTGGGACCCCCAGCGTGTGCTGGCACAGTTCCCCCTTCATTTACTCTATCTGAGGTCAGTGTATGATTTTCTCCCTGTAGCCGCTGTGACAGAAAGTGCTACCTGTGGACACGCTGCTGTAGCTTCTTTCCACACTTCTGCCACTTCCCCGGCTGACGCCGACTGTGCTTGTGGACAGCAGATGTGGCTGCCACTTCCGGCCTGGCCCAGCACAGCCTCATGTGTGCTCCAATCTGCCCCTTCCGGGTGCCAGCAGTGGAAGCCTCCGTGGCCTGTGTGGTTCTAGGGTGTCAGGCCACTGTGTGCCTGGCCTGCAACCCAGCCCCCTGACCCGTGGCAGAGTCCATTGAGGACACCACGGGCATCAGCAGCTCCGTGAGACTCCTCTGGGTGTGACACAGATAAAATCATTTTCCCATTGCAACTGTGAAAACTGTGCTGCGTCCCTGGCTGTCACCCAGAGCCTGGGATAGTGCTCTGTCCCCTGCCCCATGGCGGCTTCATGGCCGGCCAGCCTGTGTGCAGATGTGCCCCCTGACTCCAGACACCTGATTATTCAAGCCTCCGAGCATTTCCAGCTGGGTGTGTATCCCCATGGCGCACCTGCCTGGGGTGTTGGGTTGGTTTGGAAATTTTTTTTGGAGGAGGAAGAACATTATTTTCATAATAAAATAAACATTCACAGGCAGAAGGCAAAACTGGATGAATTTCAAAGATCAAGCAGAACACTTCAAAGAGATTTCAAGCTTGCATTTGCAGCTCTAGACCAGCCCTCAGACCTCCCCTGGGGCATTGTCCCTGTGCTCTTGACTGTCTTCACCGTGCTTTGTTGTTTTTCTTGGGTTTGGGGGTTTGAATCCAACAGCCAAATATTTTCTTCCAGTACAGTGCAGACACCTCATTCAAGGGTTGTTAGATACTGTTAGAACATTTGTTACGGCTTCCTTTCCCTTCTCAGACTCCTCCCAAAAAGAAGAGCATAAAGAAACTTACTGCCTAGGAATATGGGCGAGGCAGATTCTGAATGCTTGTTCTCGAGTCTACCCGGAAGGGACCAGGCTGCCTCCAGCCTGTGCCTCCGATGAGCCTGCGCCTCGGAAGCCCCCTCCACTCCAAATAATGCTCCAACTCCCAGGGCCGCTTTTCACAAAAGTGGAGTCATCAGCATCACTGTCACCAAGGCCTGGATACTAGTGCTGGTCTTTACAGCTCCCTAAGCCAAGCCTTGCATTTGTGAGTTGGAATCACCCGTACCTGGGCATCTGGGACAAACAACTAGCTTCTGCCCGGGCACACTGGTGTTCAGTAGCTTTGATGGACATTTCTTTTTTCTCTAAAGTTCATACCTTCTCCTGATAGCCAGGGTACCTTTAGCTAATACCCACTAGGGAAGAAAAGCCCTCCAGGAGCAGCCAGGGTTTACCAAGAGCTTCTGGAGAGGTAGGCTGTAGATGCCCCATCAGCAGTTCCCCTCGGGCTCCAGAGCACCTCCTCTCCCGCCATCATGATGTGCCTCCTGGTGTCCTGAGATGACAGATTCGTGTTGAACCTACTCAGGGATACAACCTCCTGAGCAAGAAAAACACTCCTGTGGTCAGATTTGCTTCCAAAGCCAGAAGGGTTGCACTGGCACTGAGGGGGACCCTGGAGAGTGAGTGACCTGCTCTTCGGAGGACTGCGAGGCCTGGGCGTGGGCCAGGGCTTGTGTCACAGAGCCTGAGCGCACTTAGGAGACCAGCTGGACAGCAGCACAGAGGCACCAAGACCAGGTGCAGGAAGAGGGAGGGAAGGCTAAGGGGCTCACGGGGAAGGACTCGGAGGCAGCCCCTGGGATGTCAGCACTCACAAATGCATCTCCTGATTTGAGCAGTGTGTATTTTGAGTAAGTAGAGGAAAAATCTTCAAAGAGATCAGCAGGGCCTACTTCCATCTTATCCTAATAACAACTTTCCTCTCTGAAAGGTACATTTTCTCTAGTTTATCACTTACTGTGGTAGTTTATTAATTTATATGCATATACATTTGCATTGCTTTTTTTTTTTTTAGCCTTTTTGTATTTCAAAAGTGGTACATTGAACACAACTTTTAGTTACTCTGCTTTTGGATGCAAACAATAGAAAACACTTCTTAAGATTTCAGGCTTTGTTTTATGCCACAGTCAGTTCTGGGAGGTGGTTCCAGCGGGTCCTAGGGTGGTCCAGGGCACGTTCAAGCACACCGTGGTTTCTGTAGTCTTTGGGAAGCTGAGTACAACTTCCTCAGCCCCTGGTGTACAGCATCCCTCTGCCATTTCCCTTCCTGAGATGTTGGGGCAAAGCTGGCGCTTTGAGGTTCTGAGTTGTGACCCGCACCCACGGAGCTGGGCCGGTGCTCCGATTCGCATCTTCTTCAGCTCTGTCTCGTGCTGAGGCAGAAGGCTGCTCCTGGGCCAGCCTCTTCCATGGGGATCGGGTTCTGCGCCAGCCTGGCGGGAGCGCTTGGCAGGGCTGTGTGTTCCTGTGTGCTGCTCTGCACTTCTTCCTGGAACTTGGCCTCCTTTCCTTCTTCCCCCTTCCAAGCTGCCTTCTTGGCTTCTCAAGACTCAAGATGAGCCAAGTCTGAGGCTGGGCTCACTGCAGTCCCAACACCTGTCCCTGTTGTCTCAGACACGTGACTGATGGTTGTGCTTCTCAGGAGCTAGCTGCCCCACAAACAGAGCTCAACTGTGCCATCTCGGCTGGGCCTGGTACCCTCTGCTGCCCTCTCAAATGTCGCATGTCTCTCAGGCCTTTGCTGCATTTGCTGCACTGGCCCAGTAGCACCAGTTGACTCCTGGTTGGGTTTTACTCATCACTCTCCTTGTTTGTGAGTCTCAGGAGAAGGGGAGTGGCCACTTCATCTAGCTGCAAAAGCCTGGGGGAGGCCTGTTCCCTGTACTCTCCCACTTCAGTGCCACCTCCTGAGGGACTGTCTTAAGTGCCTGTCCACAGAATAACAGGTATCTGGAGGACATGTGCCCGTCTCTGCTTGCCCAATGTGCAGGAAATTAACACCTATTCATTTAAGCATGGAAAGGCCTGTAGGTGGCTTCAGGGTGAGGCTTCGAGCCTGTCTCACCCTGACGCCAATAGCCAGGTGGTGAGTGTGTGGTGGGGACATCAGCAGAGCTAGGGCATGGGGAGCAAAGCCCCACTCCCAAGCTGAAGACAAGTTCATGTTCTCTAAAATTGGTTGAATTGTAGGAATGACGAGGGTTAAAAATGTTATTGAGAAAGAAAGCTTCTGCCTAAGAGAGACAGAAGGGGGAACCAGGAAAGGTGGGCGACCTACCCCCTTCACTTCTCAGAGGGCTTTGATGGAGCAAAGCCATGAGCTGGGGTAGGTTTATGGTGGCACAATATTATAGTCAACCAGTAACACTGCAAATACAGTCGCTTAGGTAATATCAGTGCCATGAGAAATCACAAAATGGACTAAACCATGATTAACCAGTAAGATTACAAGTATAGTTACTTAGGTAATACTGACTAGATGGGGATCCAATGAGAAATCAAGTCAAGTAGCAAATGTACAAGGATTTTCAGTCAGGAGACTCTTCTAGGTGGGTCCAGGTCCTGGCCCTCCACCCCAGAGATGTCAGTCTACTTATGTGGGTGGGTAGTTTTCTCCTTCGGTAATGCTGACTTTCAGTGACGGTCTTTTTGACTATCCTCCATGTGGGCTTTTTGGAGGCTGACCCTCATCTATCTATCTACCACATGTCTAACTAGATTTTCCACCTATAGTACTCGGACCTTCTCTCTGTGGTGACCGACATCAGGGCAGGAGGGTTCCCTCGGCTGGGCTGTGTGAACTCTGCCTCTGGACCAGGACATATCAGGTCGAAGAAGATGCTAAACCAGAAACTGTCATTGTATGGTCTGAGAGCCACTTGGGATCTCAGGAGGTGCTTTTAGGATGGTACGGGTTATATTTCCATATCAAAATAATGATTTTACTTTCTTTGAGGAGCACGTTATTCTCCTTGCAACTTATATGAATCAGTCACCTTATTAGAGTTTCAACAAAACAACCCCAACCAAGCTGTTTATCTGTGTCTGTTCTGGGTCTGCTGAAAACGGAGCATCCAAATGGTGCTTGCTTGTGAAGGGCAGTGTGCAGAGGTGAAGTTCAGGAGGGCTCTCCCCCGTCACCTGCATGCACGGGGGCACCGAAGCTGCAGTCGTGGTCTCTGTCAGTCAGTCAGCTTCTCGAGGCTGTGCCCAACGGGGAGGTCTATCTTGGCTCACGTTTCAGAGTTTTAAATCCCTGGTCTCCTAGTTCATTCTCTGAGGCCTGTGGTAAGACAGAAACATCATGGCTGGAGGGCGTGCTGGAGAAAAGATACTCCTTTCACAGTAGCCAGGAAGAAAATGACAGTGAAAGTCCTAGAGAGGAAGATGCGGACACCAGAGACGCCCCAAGAGATGCTTTCATCCTTTCAGGGGCCCCTCACGAGAGCCCCCACCAGCTGCTGAGACTTTCAGTCTACAAAACTGGGAATTAAACAGACATTCATCCTTCATGGAAGAAAGTCCCACTCCTCCGTGAGAGTGTGGCCCACCACATGACCACAGCCTGGGAGGCCACAGCCTGGGAGGCCACAGTCTAGGATCCCTGGGGGCCTGTAGTCTATTAAGAATGTGTCCTTGGTTTCTCATATGTAAAATCAGGTTCATTTTGCATTTCAAGCGGTAAGTAAAATTTAGATATAGTAATTGAGCAAAAGCAATTATTTAAAGGAAATAGGGAAGTGGGGGGGGGGGATGTGCTACCACTTCCAAGGCAAAACCATCATAAAAGGAATAAAAGATTTGTATAGAGAGCAAGTCTCCTATGAAGCAGGTGTGTGCTTTACAAGTTATAAAAACAACATGAAGGGCCGGGGATTTAGCTCAGTGGTCCTGGCGCCTGTCTTGCAAGCGCAAGGGCCCAAGTTCGATCCCTGGTAACCACATACAACAATGCTGGGCATGGAGACTCACACCCACCAGCAATCAGTACCACGTACCACAGTGCTGGGTGTGGTGGCTCACGCTTGTACCCCAGCACTCAGGAGGCAGAGACAGGAGGATTGCTGTGAGTTCAAGGCTGAATTCAAGGCCAGCCTGAACTACAAAAGTGAGACCCGGTCTCACAAAAAATAATAACATGGAAAATCACTTATCTCATGTCATCAAAAGTAGCCAGAGCTAGTTTTTTACTCTTGCAGAGAGATTCATTCATTCATTCATTCATTTCTCAGACATCTGGGAGCATCCGCTGTGTGCCGGCCAATGGCTCAAGTAGACGTGGTTTCTGCTCTCAGCTCAGTGTCACAGGAGAGACTGGGAGTGAAGCACTGTCACCCATCGATGGAGGCTAATGGTGCCTCACAGGTCCACAGCACTCCTCCACCTGGAGAAGTGCAGGCCTTCTCAGAGCGGCAGCCTGCATGCCAGCACAGCCTGGACGTCAAAGCCAGAGGGACCGGGGAAGATTCCAAGGAGGAGTGTGGAGACCAGCGCTGACCAGATTAGTACAAGAAGAGAAGGCTGGGAGTTGGCTGGATGGTCTTCTTTGAAGGGAAAGGGAAATGTTGAGCTCACAGCCCTCAGGACACTCTGTGTACAAGGCACAAAGTCTGAAGCAGGTGCCCAGAAGTGTCTCCAGGGACCTTGGGCGGTGCTTTCTGCTCCGGCCAGTGCAGTTCCTGAGGTGTGTGAAGCTCGGCTGGGAAGGAGGCTGAGTAGAGAGCAGCAGAGCCCTGCCTCCATGTCTGTGGGCTGGGGTCCTTTACCCAGGCTGACTCCACGGTATCAGTGTCAATACCAAGGCCAGCAGGCACAGCTTGCCCCAGGGCAGCACTGACATGCAGGATGGTGGGGGGTGGGGTTGGAGGAAGGGACCAGCGTCCTATATAGACAGAGGGCTTCTCTGGGAGTTTGCAAGGTTTCTGTGACATCTGTGGATGCTGGAGGGTCTCTGTTCTCTGCTTCACATGGAACTCAAAATCCAAGTGGGCAGCAGCCTGGCGATTCTTGGACCTCTCTCCACATGGCTCTTTGCTTTTCCATCTAGCACCCTCTTCAAGGAGAAGAGACACTGATGGATATGACAGGTGGGGAAACAGAGGCACAGAGAGCAATGGCCTGGCAGCATGCTGCAACAAGCTGGAGACCGATCAGGGTGCACAGAGTGTGTGTATGTGTATGTGTGTGTGTGTGTGTGTGTGTGCACATGTGTGTGTGTGTGTGCACATGTGTGTGTGTGTGCACATGTGTGTGTGTGTGTGTGTGTGTGTGTGTGTGTGTGTAAGTGTATTGGGGGGATGGGTATTGAACTCTTACTGTGATATTTTTAGCCCTTGACCTTGGCAACTTATTTTCTTTATGCCTCAGTTTGTGTGCACAATGAATGATAATGTTCTAGTATAGACTGACATAAAGATTGTGTATGTAAGGGATGATCAAATATATATATTTGTGGAACCACAAATCGCCTTCACTTTGAGCACGCTAAGCCCGTTGTTCCTGCCATTTTCTGAAGCAGTTCTGGAAGTCCGCTTTCCTGAGTATTTTAAAGAGGCATGATAAAAAATACAGTGAGTGATGCTCCTGAGTGCCATCTGATGGAAAGGTAGGCTCCTAAAAATATCACAATGTGTCCTCATCTACCTTATTCAACAGATCTGTCACCAGGCGACTTCTGACTCTTCCCCAAGGTTGAAATGACTATGACTGGCAGGCGTTTCCCTGGGTCCAGACCCTCAGGACAACTGCAGCAGTGCAGTGAAAGACTCATAGGAGAGGGCTTGCCATGGAACAAGCATGTCTGAGGGGAGAGGGGGCATTTTGAGAGTAATTAATGGAAATGTATCTTCTACTGTAACAAAGCTTTTAAAAATCTGAACATTTGTTACATTTGTGGATTATACCTCATATATATGGATTGCAGCATGGGCTCTGTGACTCTCAGGGTGTCAGGCACAGGCACACCCTCCAGGGACTTATGGGGTGACCATTTGCTAGGGAGGGCACGGTAGCGCTGTAGCACCATCAGATGCCAGAATGACAGCTTCACTTATTCGCTGGCTGAGAGTCTCACTCCGGAAAATGGATTTAATGTTGGGAGTGAGTTCAAGCCTGGACATCTGCACGAACTATTACCGACATTCTGGTCATTAGCTCATTGCTACTGACAAAAATCTATGCACAGCACATAAAGGAAGAGAGGATTATTTTCATTCCTGGTTTAAAAGACTTCAGCCCATGGTTGGCTTGGTCCAAGGCAGGAGCATCATGGAAGGCACAGCAAGGCTGCTCAGTTCGGGTGGCCAGGAAGCAGGAAGCAGAGGGATAGTCAGAGAGGGAGGGAGACAGAGAAAGAGACAGACAGACAGATAGACTGAGAGTGAGAGAGGGACAGACAGAGAGAGAAAGACAGAGTGACAGACAGAGAAAGAAAGTGAGACAGAGAGAGAGAAAGAGACAGAGACAGAGACAGAGACAGAGAAGGAGAGAGAGAAAGAGACACAGAGACAGAGACAGAAGAGGAGACAGAGACAGACCATGGGGTAGTTCATGCCCTTCAAAACCATGTTCCAGTGACCTACTTCCTCCAATAGGCTCCACCTCTTAGTAGCCCCTTCAGCTATGAGCTCATCAATGGGTCCATCCATTGATAAAGTGAGTGCACTCAAGATCCAGCCACCACCTGAAAGGCACTCCTGTGAACACATGAATCTTTTGGGAGATGTTCTTTATTTAAACCATAGTGGCTGGCAGTGAGCACCCAGGAGCCCACCAGTTAGTAGACAGCACAAGTATAACTGCTGCATGAGTAGGGTTGACTGCAGTTCAAGTTCATCCACTGTATTTTCCTGCTTTTCCCTCATGCTAAGAAGGATTCAGGTAACTTAGAGAATGACAGCAAATATATATGGTGGAAACCTGGAACATGCAAAAGTAACAGAGCCCCCACTGCAGGGCAAAGGTTTGGACTGCCCCGGTGGAGGCGGGCTGGGAGTACATCCTAGAATGCCATCCACCCAATATCTGTCCACCAGAGCCACGTTCCTCATAGTAAAAGGAAGGTGAAATGTTTCAGGTTAAGTCGCTTTGTGTTTAGTATCCACCAGGCATATGGGACCACAGGCACTTGTTTGGTTATACAAAAAGAGCAATGGTTTTATTCCAAAGCTCAGTGACCTTCATAGTCTAACTTCCCAAGGAAATTGGTTTATGAAAAGCCACAGCCAATTTTTTTTTTTGAGACAGGGTCTCGCTTTGTAGTTCAGGCTGGCCCTGAGCTCAACCTCCAACTCATATCACAGCAATCCTCCTGCCTCTGCCTCCCGAGTGCTGGGATTACAGGCGTAATCCACCATGCCCGGCACTGTGGTATGTGGTACTGATTGTTGCTGGGGTGAGTCTCCACGCCCAGTATTGATACATGGTTACCAGGGATCAAACCTGGGTCCTTGTGCTTGCAAGACAGGCGCCAGAACCACTGAGCTATATCCCCAGCCCCCACGGCCAATATTTTGAACAGACTGTATGACTGTTGTGTAGAGGAACAGAATTTTTAAAATACACATAATTCTGCCCAAGGTCAGCTCTCAGTTTTGGAAGTGTCTGTCTGCACAGCACAGAAGCCACAGGAGCCAAGAGAAGGCCAGGGTCAAAGCCCAGACACTTGCAGTGGAGGCTTTGGTGCTAAACTACACTGAGAGCTGAAGAGACGAGACTGGTGTTCAGAGGCTGTGGCGAAGGCTGGCGCTCTTCCACAAGTGGGCTGTTTTCTTCTTTCTCTCTTACTCCATTCCGGCTGCAGCCTAGTGGTTGGTGCCAGACACAGCCAGGGTGTGTCTTCTGTCTCCATTTGCCGTCATCCACACACATGAGATTTCCTCACCTGCTGCCAGTTCCTGCTGAGTTAAACCGCCATGGTGCAGCTCAGTTAAGCACAGACACACGCACACACTTCCATACACAGGTGAGCATAGGAACACAGTTATGGCAGTATCTGTACATTTTGCACAGGCGAACACCAACACACCTGCATATTTTAGCCCCGGCTGTGACCACACCTTTTCAAAGCCTGCTGAGGGTTTCTGCCATAAAAGTTGAAACGGTCAGTTCAGCAGAGGATGACCAAGAAGTAGGTTCCGGGCCCGCCGTGAAGCCACAGTTCTCCGGCTCAGGCCTGACTCGGATAGTTCCTCAGACTCCCGAGCAGCACAAGGCGGGGCTGGACCTGGAGGGGGCCTGCGGAGAATGTACCCAGATTTATTTTAGTGGTATGAGAGATTGAGAGAGGAGACTTCAAAGCTAGTCGAGTGTGTTGGGGACGGGAGACAGGTGAGAGAATAGAGCCCACCGTGAGGGTCTGCTGCTGACCGCGGCCGCCCGCCCGGGCTCTCAGGTCCAGGGTGTCAGGGGCTCCGCCCAGCTCAGAGGCCGGTTTCCACTCTCACTGCGCAGTCCTGCTCCTCTCTGTACTTAGCTGCTTTCTCCTGCTGCTTAGGCAGCTGATAGACGCGTCGATTCCCCTTTCAAGGCCAGAGTCAGCTTTTCTCCCCTCCCTGCCCTTTGTTCTGAAAAGAGCCCCTGCCACCCACCCGAGGGCTCTGAGGGCCCAGGGCGCTGGCCGCCCTGCCCTGGCCGAGTGTCCCGGGAGCCACCCCTGGGGTGTCACGTGAAGGACGCGCCAGAGGCTGACAGTGAGGCTGGTGTACCACCCAGTCCTGGCGAGGCTACTATTTTTATCTCAGGGCTCAGAGCAATCATTTGCTTTCCTCTGGGAATCTCAATTTTCCCTAAGTATTCTAGTCAATTTCCCCCAATTTATTTAGATAATTTTCAAGCACGCGTAGAAAAGAATCATCCGACGAAGCCCGTGTTCTATGCTGTGTTCTCCCCACCAGCTTATTCTCTCCCCTCTGTGCCCTTCTGGCCCCTCACTCCTCTTCTCTTTGTGTTTCTTTCTCTACTGATTTATATTCGCAAGTCCATTTTGTGGATGAACTATTCAAAAGCAGAGTTTGGTCCACAGTAGTTCTCTTTTAAACGGCTGGCCACACGTCTACCTAGAACCCAGCATTTCCTGAGTTACTGTGACCACGGGCATCCGAGGCCATTCATGCCCTCCTGCCACGAGTCTGTAGCCTGTGGCTCTGGGGAGGAGCTTGCTCAAGCTCGAACGTTTCGGACCAGAACTGTTTGCTTAATTTTATACCTTTTACCACAGTATTTTTTGGAGAGTTCACGAGTGTTTTGCACATTGCGATCTGCTCATTTATACTTTATTCCTGCTGTTTCCTGTAAATCAAATATTGTGTTCATGCGCGATCAGAGTTAGCTTAGACCCTGTGGGAAGATCATGGGAGGTGATGTTGAGGACTTGTCCCCGTGTCCCGAAGAAGCATGACACCACGAGTTCTGCTGGTGTTCATTTTTCGGAGCTAAGGGTTCACTTTTCAGAGCTCTTCCAGAATGCGGCCTTTTCTCTTTTCCCTTTTATTCCTCCAGTGGATACAGAGAGGGGCTCTGTCTGCTGCTTCATGGGGGATGAGTCACGGAGAGGAAAGATTGTGAGAGTATGTGGGTTCCCTGTTTCCAACAATATTTTGCCCAGCTGTTATGACGATCTTCGCATGACTCATTTATTATATTGAGAATGTGAGATGATGTTTTGAAAATTCTGTGCTGCTGTTTCGACTTAGACTATATTGCATTAGGGATGAGCAAAGACAATTAGCTAGAATCAAAAATTCCTTAAAAATCAAGTTACTTGAAATATTTCTTTTCTTTGTGCGATTATTTCTTATCAAGTATATATGTGTGTGTGTGTATGTGTGTGTGTGTGTTTTATATATATATATATATATGTATATGCTTTTTTGCTTTTGTTCATATTAAGAATTTTAGAGAAAACACCATCTTGATTTAAATTTGCTTTTTGAATATGTAAAACATTTATATGTCTCAATAGTCAAAACAATATAAAAAGCATACAGCTCTTACCTCTCGCCTCCAGTTTAGTTTCCACAGTTTCAGTTACCTGTAGTCTGCTGTGGTCCAAGAACAATTCACAACATTTGCATGTTGTTCTGAATAACGTGATAAAACCTCATGCCATCTTGCTGCATTCTCCCAGGATGTGAATCCCCTCTTCGCCACGCATAGCCACAGGTGTAAGATGCCCACCCACTGGTCACTTAATGGCCCTGTTGTCAGCTTGACTGATGTGACATCACAGTGCTCAGTTAGAGCGATGTGTGCCGTAGCCTAGTGCCATGTGACGTGGCCTACATCATCTAACCAAGTAGGCATGGCACCATCTCACAGCACCATGATGGCAGTCTAAGCACAGTACTACAGATACTTTGAGAAAAAGAGCCACAATTCACCATCTTTATTATAGCGTCCTGTTATAATTATTCTACTTCAGTTGTAGTTGTTAAGCTGTACTGTAGTTAATTTATAAAGCTAGCTTTATGAGAATGTGTGGGGAAAATACATTATATATATTTCAATATAATGCTCACTTGAGGTTTCAGGGGTCCACTGGTGTCCAAGACTACACAGCCAAGGGCAGGAGAGAACTACTGTATTCCAAGTAGTCTCACCTGTCCCCACACCCCATCCTGACTCCACCGCTCATGAATTCCATGTTTGTCACTCTTGTGTTCCTATTGGCAAAAATAAGAAAATATGCTACATTTGCATTTGAGGAGCTTCTTCTCATTGAACTCTATCTGTCTGTCCATCTGTCTGTCTGTCTATCTATCTATCTATCTATCTATCTGAGACAGGATCTCACTTTGTAGTTCAGACTGGTCCTGAACTCAGCCTGGAACTCATAGCGATCCTCCTGCCTCTGTCTCCCAAGTACTGGGACTACAGGCGTGAGCCACCATGCCCAGCACTGTGGTATGTGGTACTGATTGCTGGATGGGCATGAGTCACCACGCCTGGCATTGTGGTATGTGGTTACCAGGGATCAAATCTGGGACCTTGCATTTGCAAGGCAGAGGCCGGAACCACTGAGCTAAATCCCTAGCCCTGAACTCTCTTTGTTTCAATCATGAAAGTATTCCAAGCTCACTGCAGACGTTGTACAAAATACAGAAAATATTACATGCTAAACAGCACAAAAATATTTTGGGCACATGTTGTTTAATAAAGTCTTATTAATTAATTGAGTTAAATATTCAGCTGACTGTGTTTGGATTTGGTTCACTGGAATCATCTTTAGGATTCTTAACCCTACTCATCTTACCATTCTGATTTAGATGTTCTAATTATTATTTCTATTTCAGCACACACACTTCCTCCTAAGCTCATTATTTCCTTACAAGGATGACACTTGGGAGAACAGGATACAGGAAACCACAAGGCGCTTTTTGTCCTTAATAGAAAAGAGGCTTTGGTCCCAGAGGACACTGGGAAGATGGCTCCTCAGATCTGCTTGCTCCGGAAATGTTCATCTCCACAGCCAGAGGTCCTGTCACCGGTTCCAGGGGGAGCAAGGGCATTTTGCCAGCACTGCAGGCTGGGGCATCGCTTTCTCACTTGGGCACTAGAGGTGCTGTACACTTTCGCCAGTCACATGGCTGGCCACTGGCCGCCAGACTAAGAGGTGCAGGGAAGGCTGTGTTTAAAGGAACAGAATGGAAAATGGCAATAGGGCCCAAATGGGTTGTTTAAAAGACACATTCTGTGTTCCACTTATTAGAAGTGTTTTCCCATGAGTCATTGCAACTGGTGGCTCCAATGAATCTAAAAAGTAGGGCAGGAATTAGACACAGGAGCCCAGAGATATGAAGCCAATGGGCCACACAGGTGGAGACTAGGGAAATGGAAACTTCCGTCTCACATCAAGTATGGACTGAGGGTTCAGAGAGTGAAAGCTCCCTTCACTCCAGAGTCTACACAGAGCTAAATGCCTTCCGCTACAAGTACTGAGTGTGTTAGTCATCTGTGGCTGTGTAACAAAAAACTCCAAACGCATAGTGACTAAAACAAGAAAGATATGTCACTTCAGGTTTCTGTGGGTCAGGAATGTGGGTGCAGGCTCTGACTGGGGGCCTGCTGTACTCTATAAAATAAAGAGCTCTTCAAAGCCACAGTGTTGGCTAGAACTATAAGCCATCCCACGGATCATCTGCAGGTAAGTCAGCTCCAAGCTCACTCATGTGGCTGTCAGCAGGCTCGGGGCTAAGAGGAGCTTGATCAAATGCCCCAATCCTTTGCTACGTAGAACTATGTGGGGATATTCACAATATGACAACTTGCTTTACCAGAGCAAGACTGGGGGAGGGGGTGCCAGGAGAGACAGAGAATAGAGCCTTTAATCTTGAAAGTGACTGTCTATCATTTTGGCATACTTTTTTTTTTTTTTGGTAGAAGCAAATCACTAGGTTTGGTCTGCACCTAAGGGGAAGGAATCACAAGGGCAAGATTATTGAAAGGTGCAGCTTGTGAGGAGCCACTTTGGGGGCTGCTCACTCCACTCAGCAACCTACTTGAAGATTTTACTTTATATGAGCTTTTGTGTGATGTTTTTCAGATTCCAACAGTTCAGTGGGATCTTTTCATTAGAAAATAGAGATGACTTTCTAGTGCCTCAGAGACAATGGACAATAGCAAGGTATCTGATATAATAGAGGTTAATTTACTTTCTTGGAAAAACAAAAAACTCCAGTTGGTAAAAGGAGCCTAATATCTGCAGTGTAGGAATAGTTAAGATCCATTAGAAATCAGGGGTCTTTAGAGAAGAAATCAGGGGTCTTCACTTTCAGTGCCTCCTCCCAGAGCAGGGTGAGAGTTGTTAAAACTTGGGAGGGATCTGACCAGGATTCCATGACACAGATGGACAGCTGAGGCTCAAGAGACAAAATTACCACGAACACAGAGTAGATAGAACAGTGCTCAGGACTGTCAGAGCTTGAAGGAGAACCATACTTTTGCCAGCCGATTCCAGAACTTCTCAACCTTCAGAAGAATGCTTTTTCTCTAGTGGCAAATGCATTGTAAGTGGAAGTGCAGAGGTCCCGCCTTGGGACTCCAGGCTACAGCAGACCAGAGCCACTCTTCATCAAGTGCAGGTCCCAACAGATGAGACTTTTAGGAGCACACTTCACCCAAAGCACCAAGAGTCACCTGGATTCTTAACCTCCGTAGATTTTGGTTAAATCCTATTTCCTCTAAAACATGCAAGATTTTGGCAGTAGGTTTGGCCAGACCACAGGAGTCTGCATGTGAAACAAGTATCTGAATGTCCACACCCATTCCTTGTGCCACACTTTGGGACTTGCTGCTCAGCAATTGGAATTACCCTACAGCCCAGGGATCCTCTACCTCACATCATCACCAGCAGTGTGTGGTAGCTGCTGCTTTGTTTTTGTACATGTACAGGTCTTATATCTCTTCTTAGTGGTCTTTTAAACACAGAGACAAGAAAGTTGGCAGCAGGCCAGTGACCTACTGAGTTAGGTTTTGGCAAATGATTTATTGCACTATTCTTCAATGACTTAAGTAGATGAACAAACATGATAAGTTGCTCATGTATACAATAAGAGGCTCCGAGCTGTCTGTAAAGGTGGCTTTATACAATTATAAAATTCAAATTGTTTTCTATTTTCCCCAGTATGACGAAGAGACAAGACATGTACATGCCTGAGACTGCTTCCAAGAGTGGGTAAGATTCAAGTGCTGGTACACGACTTCTGAGTTTGAGTCTCACCCCTACTGCTCAGGAACAGGTCAGCTTCTCCTGTTGTCCAGAGCCAGAGTTTACTCCTTGATAAATGAGGGGGAAGACAGTTCTGTCTTCACTCCAGGGTTCTCCATATAATGATGAGGTATAACAAATAAAGTGACTGACTTCATACCTGGTGCACAGAAAGCCCTGATTTTATCGCCTTCCAAAGGAATGGTTATTTAGTATAATTTTTAATGCTTGGAAAGGTTGTTGGCACTTCACATATACTTGGAAAATCCTAGATATCTCAGGAAATAGTTATGTATCTTAAGTAAGTCTGAAATCCTTTATATCATGGTACATCTGTTCCCTTTCCCTGGTCCCCTGGAGCTACTGTGGTTCATTTTCAAGGAAAAAACCTCAAGGTCAGATGCAAGGGACTGTAAAGGGTTCAGGTATTTTGCTGCTAGCACTGTTCATGATCTGAACATGCTTTCCTCTGGTTTAAGTCCAGCAGGTTAATCACTGCGATGGTTGTGCAGAGAAGTCGGGTCGATCTAGGAGCCCCTTGCCTGACTTCAACTTTGCCCTCATTATGGCCTGGGTCTAGGTCTTCCCCCAAAGTCTCTTGCATTTGTGAGTGGCTGAATGTAGAATGTATGACTCTGGGGTTAGAGGTATGTGTGTTTGGTGCTTCCCTAAATCCAGCAGCCTGGATTCAATGTAAGGGACAGAAAGAGGCTTATCTTCTCCCTTACTGCCTTTTCTGTCTTCTGTCACCATTAACTGTTGTCCCTCTGCCACCCTGCCTTGGAGTGAACTGAGCACAGGCTGAAATCTCTGCAAAGTGTGAGCTGAGTAAATGTCCCTTTAGATTTGGGTGCCAGGTATTTTGTCTCAGCAGTGAGAGAGAACTGTATCTCCATCTGTGCTTCCATTTCTGGCCCTCACAACAGGTAGAACAACACTAGTCTCCCTTTCACTGAGATACTGTAGGACCAGGTGGAGAGTAGATGCCATCAAGGTCATCAAAGACTTTGACAAGAGCCTCCCACAATGCTCCGGCCCTTGGCCAGACACTAGAGCATTAGTTCCATTGCACATGGTGAAAGATGGGTCCTGCTCTCGATGTCACTCTGAAGTGTGAACAGGACACGTCAGTGCTGCCAGGCCACACCACCTCCTCACTCCCTGCTCTGGTTTCTGAGGCCGCCCTGAGCTCATTTCTCCACTCCTTGTCAGCTTCTGGACCTCTGTCGTACATCAGTTACCTCCTCATTTTGTTTCTCTGGCATGCCTTCTGTGTTACTCACTTTCCTGCCCCTGGGACAAAGTGCCCAACATTTTCATTGGAAAGCAGGAGAGGTTCACTTTGGTCCACACTTCGAGGCAGGAGTAGCATGGTGGAAGACAGGGATTAGCCAGGATCAAGGACACACCCATCCAGTCACGTCCCCAGTGGCCACGCATTTGGGAATGCCCCACCTCTGAACATGAAACTCTGGGGAACATTTTAGATAGAAACTGTAACACCCTTGGTCTGATTTTGTGATCTGATTTTGTATCCACCTGTAGATTTAATAATTTCTGAAGAACAACTTCCAGCTACCAAATCCACTGGACACTTTTCCATCCAGCCTCCTGCATGTCATTTTGTCATCTTGAACCCCCTGATTTCTGCACCTATACCCTATACTACCTTCTCTCTTTCTCCTCAACTGTTCTCTTCTTGTCAGGACTATACAAAAGTAAATATCATCTCCGAGCATTCTTTTTTTTTGAGACAGGGTCTCACTTTTGTACTTCAGGCTGGTCCTGAGCTCAGCCTTGAACTCACAGTGATCCACCTGCCTCTGCCTCCCAAGTGCTGGGATTACAGGTATGAGCCACCATGCCCTGCACTGTGGTGTGTGGTTCTGATGGCTGGTGGGTGTGAGTCTCCAAGCCCAGCACTGTTGTATGTGGTTACTGGAGATCAAACTTTGGCCCTTGCACTTGCAAGGCAGGTGCCAGAACCACTGAGCTACATCCCCAGCCCCAACATTCTTTTTGATCATCTTCTCTTGCTATGCTCACTCATCCTTTGACAAAG
>PVIR01026556.1:0-23785 GCA_004026965.1 Petromus typicus | reverse complement strand
TGTTTTTTCCCTTTCAGCAACCAAATACATAAATGGCTATTTAAAATGTGCATTATTCAGCTTTGTTTACATGTCTGTCTTTCCTCATGGATAGTAAATAACAGGAATTTGAAGACAAATGGAATCATTCATTTTTGATCAACCAGTGCCTTCACAGTAAAACTATCCTGTATACAATGCTCAGTGTAGAAATGAATATCTTCATCTTCATTTGTTTCTCTTTTTTTAATGTTTAACAGACATCAAAATAATATGCTTGGCTTAAAAATGTTCATAATATCTTCCTTCATATACTGCTGATCCTTGCTTTTCCCCCCACAACATATATCATTGTCTATCATACTGTATAATTATTTATTATGCTTATTTTACTTTCTTCAACTAGAATGCAAATTGCACAATAGTGGGTACTTTCATTAATTAATGATACTAAAGTACTTTGAAGAATGCCTGGTATACATACTCAAAAATATTTGTCTAATGACTGAATATTATATACACATTGTATTTCAGCTAATTTAAACAATAGTTAATAAATTAACTCTCATCTTATAGGGTAATTTTGAAGGAGGTGGCTCTAGTAACAATGCCTTGAACATCACCTTATACAAATGGCAATGATAACTATATGGACACATATATTTGTGTAGCCTGGTACCACTCTTAAAATGAAATTGTACTGGCAAGTTTTTAAAGATAATTCTGTCAGATTAAATTAGTGATTGCAGCCAGGGATTTAGCTCAGTGGTTCTGGCCTCTGCCTTGTAAGCCCCAGGTCCTGAGTTTGATCCCCAGTAACTACATACCACAATGCCAGGCATGGTGACTCACACCCATCAGCAATCAGTACCATATACCACAATGCTGGGTGTGGTGACTCACGCCTGTGATCCCATATTCAGAAGGCAGAGACAGGAGAATTGCTGTGAGTTCAAGGCTTGCCTGGGCTACCTCGTGAGCTCAGGGTCAGCCTGAACACAAATGCAAAACCCTGTCTCAAAAAAAAAAAAATCAGTAATAATATTTAACAAACATCAACTAAAAGTATGAGATAAGTAAATTTAAGTGAACTGAGGAAATATAAATATAAATTTATGATAAAAATTTTTACATAAAAGCAAAGAGCTGCCAGGCATGATGCCACATGCCTTTAATATCAGCACTCAGGAGGCAGCAGGAGAATTGTTATGAGTTTGGGACTAGCCTGGGCTACACAGTGAGTTCAAGACTAACCTGAGCTGCAGTTAGATCCTATCTAAAAAAAAAAGGCAACCTATTTTTCATCTCTTTTACAGAAACTTTCTTTCAATAAATTTTTCTCATTTTTAACCTTCATGTTCCTAGAATCAATGATTTTAGAGAACACAAACTCACATTTCAGATATCTAGTTACATATCTTCCCCCTATGGCAGAGATTTGAAAGTAAAGCAAAAACAAAACCAATCCTTCACCAGTTTGAGAAATACTTTCAGAGGGAATATACTAGAAGTGACATCCTGGGTCAAAGGTGTGCAGAGTTCCCAGTCTCTCTTCCCTTTTCAAAACTGAA
The DNA here is from genome assembly GCA_004026965.1 of Petromus typicus. Lineage (NCBI taxonomy): Eukaryota > Metazoa > Chordata > Mammalia > Rodentia > Petromuridae > Petromus > Petromus typicus. The sequence goes on along the minus strand of PVIR01026556.1, from coordinate 22,235 downwards.
GACCACAAGATAAGAGGTTTACAGGAGAATCAGCTACATCCAGAATCCTTGAGCCATTGTCCTAAAATTGTGCTGGCTGGATTCCAGGAAATGTGGAGTCCCACATGACAAAGATCACCCCAGAGACAACCTTTCCCTGGGAAGGAAACCATCCCTCAGCCATGAGGATTCCAGAAATGTGGCATCAGGACTGAGATAAAGATCAGCCAGCCTCTACTTCACCAGCTAATCCTTGGAAACTGGCTTCCTGACTTTGCAGGTGGCCCCTCTGAACCTCTGTATCAGAGTGTACCCTCTCCAATGACCTGGGCTACAGCTTTTCCTATCTTGCCTTTAAGTTTCCAATTAAAACCTTTTCTGTTAAAAAACAATCTTTTAATAGAAAATTAATAATATCATTAATTGAAAAGCCTTGTTTTTATAGAATAATTAGAGGAAAAAAGGAGAAATATATTTTAAAAATCTTATCAGACTGGAGTAACAACAGCCTGAGAACCACTCACATTCAACTTACATACTTTTTAAAAGTTAAGGGAAAAAAGTGAAAATAGAAGGAAAAAATGGAAATAAAACTTTTGTACATAGGGAAGGGAGGGTGTCTGGGGGAGATTGGATAAAATAAAATAAAATTTATTAACATAAAAAATAAAAAAGTTAAGATAATTTATAAGTACACCCCAAATGGGCAGAAAAAAAAAATCCAGTAGACAATATTGTAGCAGAAAAATTTCAGAGCAAACTCTATCGAATTTGGAAGCCAGTTTGAATTATTATTCTTTATCAGCTGCAAACAGATTATAGTAGTAAAAGTATCATTCTGGTTGACCCATGTAGGGATCTTGGAATGACTCTCTAGTTGCTCTTGCCTGGCTAAGAAGCCATGAGGTTGTCTTTCCAACCCTGATGTCTAAAGCAAACACTCTGATTGCTTGAAAGTCCAGTTTTCATTTTTCTGTGAAATCTACATTACAGTTCTGACTGAATTCCCCTAGATCCCCATGCTGCATTTACCTGACTCTTAAGGTTCTTTTAAGAAAATGTGCAGCTACAAGCACTAACAAATAGATGGCAAGAGTTTATATTTTAACTGCTATTTTTCTTTGTGTGGTTTCCTGACAGATCTCTCTCTCATTCTCACAAAGATGGACAACAGCTGCTGCAAACAAACATTTCTTGCTTCCCATCTGCCAATTTCACTTTAAGTCATTAAGGATGACCAGCACAGCCTACTCTGTTAATTTCTGCCTTGCAACCACAAGTGCACAATGGTCTTCTATTTTTTTCAACACAAGCAATTTATATATATATATGTATACATATATGTATATATATGTATACATATATGTATGCATATACATACATATATATGTATATATGTATATATATGTATACATATATATATTTTTTAAAACACACAGTTCTAGCCTATTTTTTATATTTTAGAATTTTAACTTTAAAATGTATGAACACCTAAATTTACATTAATACAATGGAATTACAACTAGAGAAAAAAACCAAGCCTTAAGGTTGCAGACTGCTACAATTCATCCTTAGCCACTTCATCACTCAAAAGGTTTTATGTTTTCAGTAAATAGTACTATCCTCCTCTGTGGAACACACTTTGAATAGGTACATTTCAGTATAGACTTAATTCTGAAGTCTTTAGATTTATAAAAGTATATAGTTCAATCTACTTGTGTGTCGCATTTATACATATGTTAATCAGACCTTTATTTTAATGAGTAGTTTAAAATTTTCATATTATTTCTTTTTTTGTACAATTAAGTAAAACACTCAGAAAAAAAAATCTCTCCAAAAATATTTGCATTCGTGCTGACTCCATTGTCCTCACAAGTACAAGTGCTACCATAATCCAGAATTCAGAAGTTGGGGTATGGGTTAGTGGTAGACCATGTGCTTAGTACGTGTGAGGCTCGGTTTATTACCCAGAACCTCCCCCACCAAAAAATGGGGCACTGTCAGGCCTGCCCTAAATCAACAGGAAAACAAACAGGCTGCTTTTAGCAAGTATCAGCAGTTTCTCAGTAGATGAGGAAGATAAGCTCACTAATGTGGTTTATAATGCCCTGGAACTCTGAAGTCCTGGAAGTGTATGTGTACCCGAGCAGACTGCCCTTTGGTATCTAAATTATGAATATTCATTCTGCCTCAGGCTCCCAATCCCCTCGAGAGCTTAACTCCTTTCCCGCTGAATTGCTCATATCTTTCTCTCATCTGCTTACGGGTGAAATCCCTCCCAGTTATTTGCCAGAATCTCCTGATTTTAGTCTGTTAACTGGTATAAACTTTTCTTTTTTTCCAAAATGTAGAGCCTGTTCTTTTGATAAGGGAATTCTTTAGAACAGACATAAGCTATGATTCTTTTCCATCCTTTTAAAAAGAGTCTCATTTCACTCCTTATAGCTCAAATCCTAAAGGATTTTTAATTACTCCTTGAAAATACCTTGTTCATGCCCAAAGATGTGGTCCTATGAAGATGTCAAAGAACTTGGGCAAAAAATGAAAAAAAAAGTGATTCTCTTCCCAAGATGAGGCAATTTCTATCACAGGGCAACATCCATTTAATCATTCCCTCCCTCAGGGTTCTTAATGTGGTACAAATGTTACTTGGGCACACCATCATTCACCATAATAATTGCTTAAAATAATTATATAATCCACACTAAGATTTAGTTGAAAAAGGAGATAAATTTACAAGATGGATTTGAAAATGGCCTCTTATTACTAGAGTTTATCACTCCTCATCTTTTGCCTTGTTCCAAAGTGCATATTTTTAGAAAAATTTAGTGAGTACAAATGTACTGGATAGTACATTTCATATTTGAAATGCTCAGTCATTCTTGTCCTCGAGAAGATCTGAGTATTTGATCTTTTGTGGAACCACTTCTATGCACAATCAGAAAAGAAGCTATATATGTATCCAAATACAAAACAAGAACACAGACCTCTCCTGACCTAAGAAAATTTAATTTAAAAATGATTTAGGTATCTAATCATTCAAGGTACCAATGGCATAGTTTTATCAAATACAAAGCCTGTGAAAGTGATGGTGTTTCTATATTCTGGAAACATTTCAAGCTACAGTCTATTAAATTTTAAAAATAAGTGATTCATTTGGCTTATAACTTACTTTCTTGTCTCTCTGGGAACATACTGAAATGAATGTTTCCAAATACAGAAAACAACTCGATACAAACTATTCCTGGACCTATGGTTTGCCCTTGGGCAAACACGTATCTGTATTAAGTTCAGTAATGACAAGTAATAATTCTCTCACAAAGAATTTTGTTCAATCAGTCAATGTGTACTACTCCAATATTATAAAACCCTATTTTTCAGAATACATCTATCTGGTCTCTGATAATACATTTACCTTTTATTGGTACAATTAGCACAGCTTTACAAATTAAAAGATTCTGTGAGACAGACTAATATTACGAGATGACTCAGTGTTGGATAAGACCTATAATCATGGTAATTTAGGAGTATAATTTTAATTTTTATCATGGAAAGGAAAATGAGAAGAAAAAGAGGAAGAATACATTTAAATATGTACAGGAAGGAAGTATTTTCCAATACTTAAATTTAAACAAATAAACTCCAGTAACAGAGAAATTGCTGTTCCATAATGCTTAGCCTAAACACTACAGTGACACCAAAAGCCTGGTTCACAAAACATTTTTTTTTTTTTGATAAACCGACCTCATCAAAATTCCAAATGTTTGTATTTCAAAATACACCAATAACAACAATAACAAAAAACAAGTGAAGAAAAATAAGAAAAGCAACAGACTAGGAGAAAATATTGCAACCACATTATCTGACAAAACTTGTTTGCAAAATATATAGTACATATGTACAGGTACAAATATTCAATGTAGCATGTATATCATAATGTATGTATAAAATGTATCAATAAAATCAAAAAAATAAAAAAGTATCTTTTGCAAAAATTTTAAACTAAATTAGAATAAAATTTATTATTTTTTTAAAAAGACAACTCATTCAGAAAATGTGGAAAAAGTTTGAATATAAAGTTCACTAAGGCAGGTATATAAATAGAAAATATGCTCAACAAAATATGCTCAATATTAGAAATTAAGCATTAGCAAAATACATGTTAAAACTACAACCATCTCTGGATTTGATCCCCAGGAATGCAAAACCAGAACAAGCTGGGAGAAGTGGTGCCACAGTCCTTGGGAGACTGAGGCAGCAGAATCTGAGTTCAAGGCTAACACTGATTGCATAGTAAGACGCTGTCTCAAAAAAAAGTAAAAAAACAAAGCAAAAGAAAAACTCTCAAAAGAAGTCCCACAACCAAACAGCATTTCACAGCTGTTAGAAGAACTCAATAAAAGATAATATAATAATAAATGGTGAAGGAGGTACAGAAAAGCAGAACACCTTATACACTGCTTGTAGGAATGTAAACTTGGATAATCACTGTGGAAAACAGTTTGACAGTTTCTTAAAAGATTAAATAGAAATTATCATATGATAGAGGAGTTTCACTCCTAGGTATCTGTTGAAAAGAAAGAAAAACATATGTGCATTCACAAGCTTTGCACAAATGTTCACAGTAGCACTACTGGCAACAGCCCAGAATCATAACTTATATCTACTGGTGAGAGGACAGAAAATAACGTGGTCTAGCATACACTGGAATATTGCTTGCAATAAAGAAGAACAAAGTCACTTTAAAAAAAAAATCAAAGATAAACCTCAAAAATTTAGTGAAAGAAGCCAGATACATATAGTTCTGTTTATATGAAATATTTTCAAAAACTATAATTAGAAAAGTAGGTTAGTGGTTGCCTGGGGCAAAGGTGGGAATGAGATCAACATTAAGTAGACATAAGGAATCCTATAACTATGACGAAAGTGCTCTAAAATTGGTTTGTGTTATATGGCTTTATACATTTATCAAACATTACTAAACTGTACACTTGAAATGGGTGAATTTTGTCATATATAAAATATGGCTCAGTATATTTTCTTTTCAAAAAAAGATTTAAAAAATCTACACTGAGACAAATGCATTAGGATTTCCACTATGCAGACAATGAACTAAGATGGCAGTAACAGCCACTTTTTGGCTAGTCTCAATATTGTTTCTAGGTTTATTCTATCAGTAAATGGGACACTTTGACTACCTATTTGCTGAAATTACTGGGTTAAGTAGCACTAAAATTAGGTATTTTAGACAAAGATCTTGTTAAGTTTCCTAGGACAGGAAGTCTAAATATATTTTATCTATTTTTGTAACTATAGTATGATTTATATAAAGTTTGTAAATTAAAGTATATAGTTTAATTTTTATATATGTACACATGTGATCACTATCCAAATCAAGTTACAGAAAACTTTTTAAATCAATAGTCCTATAGAAAGTAACAGCCTTGGTTTTACCATCACAGAAATGTGATCATTTTATTTTTATGAACTTTTATATGAATATGCATACTTCATGTGGTTCATAATTTTTTGGGTCTGACTTTTTCTTAAAGACAGGGTCTCATTGGTAGCTCAGGTTGGTCTTGAACTTGCTATGGAGCTGGCTTTAAAGTTGAGGAGATCCTTTGCAGTGCTAGGATTATAGGAGGACACTACCATGGCTGGCTTGAGTCTGACTTTTTTTTTTTTTTTGAGACAAGGTCTCACTTTATAGTTTAGGCTTGCCCTGCTCTCATTATGTAGCTCAGACAAGCCTAGAACTCATAGCAACCCTCCTGTCTCTCTGCCTCCAGAGTTCTGGGATTACAGATGTGAGCCACCACACCTAGCATTGTGGTATGTGGTGCTGACTGCTGGTGGGTGTGAATCACCACGCCTAGTATTGTTGTATGTGGTTACTGGAATTGAAAGCCACACCTTGCGCTTGCAAGGCAGGTGCCAGAACCACTGAGCTGAATCCCCAGCCCAGGGTCTGACTTATGTTCAATATAACTTCTGTGAAATACAGCAAATGTACCTACCATACTGTCTGTACATTTTTTTGCATTACTATGCACAATTTATTTACCAACTCGACTGCTGATGAACATTTGATTTTATGAATAAGACTGATACAAAAATTCTTATACCTGTTCTGGTAAACAGAGGTGCTTATTTTTTTCACGGGTATTCTACTTAGGTAATGTGTAAATAGCTTTATACATCTTTAACAGATTTTGCCAAACAGCTCTATGAAGCAATGGTATCAACTTACTAACATAGTTCCACTATTAATATATGACTATTTCAACTGTATCACATCCTTATCAATTTTTGGCAATGCCATTCTTTTTAATTTTGTGGGTAGTAGTCTCATTGTCAAAACTGTGAAGGATCTGATATTTCAATCTACTTGTAAATTAACCAGGATATTGAAAGAGGTGTGAGATTTCTGGGTCAGAGATGAATGATTATCATTCAGAGAAATGACAGGAGCCACAGGATTAACATTTTTGCTACTTCTTTGAGCTTCAATTTGCACAGGCTAACATGAAGAGGGTTAAGAATACCTATACATGTGATAGTTGCAATACAAGCAAGGGAATCTAACTATAGATTAGTTTGCATTTCTAAGATTTTACATAAATGGAATTATATATTCTTTTGAAATCTGGCTTTTGTTCTGAGCACAACTGAGATTTATACTTGCTGTTGTAGTGTCAATAGTTCATTTCTTTTTATTGCTAAGTAGTATGGATACTATTATTACATGGATATACTATTTTTCATTTATTCATTACCTGTTGATGGACATTTGTGATGTTCACAGGTTTTGGCTATTACAAATTAAGTTACCACATTAATTTCTGTGGATTTTTGTAAAAATATACTTTTTTCATTTCTTAGGTAAATCCTGTTGATTTCTGGATTTCACATATCTCTTATATACATTGTAGCTAACTATAAGTATACAGTATATCATTACATGTATTACATATTACTCATATAATACATATACGTATACTGCATATGTGTTTGAAGGAATCATAAAAATAGTTTTTGGAGAGGTAGTAGACAGGGAGGGTTTGGAGAGGTAGTAGACAGGGAGGAAGAGTAGTTTTGCCTTTTCATATATTTTGTTTGAATTCTTATCTGATTTATATATATAATATATATGAATCTTTAATTTCTAGATTATGTAAGCAGGCACCACTGAACAAAGGGATTAAGGCTGATTTGTCTCTACTTTGTTATTTGTACCTCTTTGTATTAAAAAAATCTAATAAGTGTTATTTTTTAAGGTAGAAAAAAATCTCTATTCATATCAACATATCAGTAACTTTCAGCCAGGCAATCCATTACCTATAATTCTGCAAAACAGCAGAAGCTTTTCACTATTTTCCCTAACTCCAAGGTTTCCTTCTCCAATTTACTCTACACAGATGGACATAATCATTTTTCTAAGTTGTAAATTTGATAATACAGTTCTTCCCTAAACTTCTTAAAGTATCCTCTTACTAAGATAAAAATCCAGTACTTACTATCAAAGTACTTAAAGTCTTTTTCATCACTTTCAACATCCTCTTCTCTCATTCTTTCCATGTATTCCATGGTCTAGTCATGCTAGAATACTAATTATGTGATTAATCAAGTTCTTTAAGCTCTTAGTCCTTCCTCTTTACTGTTCATCTTCCTTGTAAATGTTTATGTGTACTCTGCTATTGTCTTATTCCTACCTTTCCCTTTGAATTTAAACTTAAATATTCCTTTTGTGTTCTTATAGTATTTTATATATTACTGTATTATAGCATTTATTACACTGTAGCTGAGTATAATAATAACTGAGTAATTAATAACACAATGAATGCCAGTTAGAATTTTTTCATGTAGCTTTAAAAATTCATATCTAAATATTTGCTATCATTTATGTCAATCACTGTTCCAATGGATATGCAAAAATTCAGTAAATTATAGACACAATTATGTTGATGCCTATAAGTAATGTTTCTAATTGGCAGTTAACAAATATATCTTGGAAAGGATTAAGTTTAAGAGTTTAAAAAGTCGATAAACTAGATGCCAAAGCCCTAAAAGTTGACCACGATTAAAAATCTTTTAGAAACTAACTAGAATATTAGTTCTTATCAGATGAAATTCTAAATAAACTATAATTTTAAAACTCAAGAAAATGCTCATTGCCTAGTAAAATGTTTGCTTTGTAAAACTTTTTTCTTCATTAAAGATTAGAGAACTGTCAAATTATTGATACTTCTGATAATGCTCATATGTATTGTTTGGAGAAAGTAATAGTCTTAGAGATTACAGAGTGAGAGGAGAAGCATATTTGGTCAGTTAACATGTCAGTCTTAGACACAATATTTTAAAGCTTAAATTTAGTATTTACAGAGTGAAATAATGAACTTTTTATAGATATTTCTATTCAAGAACGGAAAAGTATTTTATAATTTATTCAGTAAACTAAAAGAGCCCAAGAAAAGATTAGAACAAATGTATTGAGACTTCTTTACTACCTTAAGGAGAAATCCTAAGTTCTAAAAACAAAGACTATAGATTCATGGAGGTAACCAATTTATTATTGAGCATTATCTACGTATCACATTGATGATAACAATGTTGCTAACCTCACATTATAAAAACTTAAGGGCAAACAAGACAAAATGTAAGAGCAAAACCTTAAGGGGAAAATAAAATTTAAGAGGCCTCATTCAAATTCTTCTAGAGTCCTTGTTATCTAATATAGGTACAGCTAAGTAGCAATTTCCCTTTCAAGGAATTTCTTACAAGTTTTGCATTCACTGTGTAATTCATGAAGTCATGTGAGCCATACCTAAAACTTCTGCATAAAAATATAAAACATTTTCTCTTCTATGAAATATATACCTAAAAAAGTATAGCTAAGGGAGAAATTGAGACAAAAGATTATAAATGTGAGTAAAAGATTTTAGAATGGAAGATGGGGTTACCCTTTTTCCGTGAAAGCCAGAACAGTAAATAATTAGGCTCTGTGTGCCAGATGGTTCCTGTTGTAAATATTGAACTGTTGTAGGGGCAAAGTATCCTTTAGGAAATAAATGATGTGGCTGTGCAGAAATAAAAGTATTTACAAAACAGAACGGTCAAATTTGGTCCATCAGTGCTGATTTGCTGACAATTCTTTTAGTGAAACAAGATTTCCTTAAAGAGCCATTTTTTTCTCCTTTCACCTGTATTACATTCGCAGTTGAATAAAAGGTTTCTGGTCAATCACAGAAAAATAGTATTGCTAGTTGTCAGCAAATTATACTAAATGATACGTATTCCACACATTTAAGAAAATCACAACTTATGATTTGGGAAGAAATGAGATACTGAGATATTAACAGTGAATCCACAACTGTCTTGTGGCTGGTATACATTACTATCACATATAGATTGTGCTTTCTCTAAATGAAGGTATCCAGATCCTGTGTGTGTATGTGTGTGGTGGGGGGAGGGTAATTTCTCCTATGTGAGGCAATATTTTATGGCAGAATGAAAAAATACCATTAGATTAACTAACTGTACTGTTAATTTTTTTTTTTTTTTGAGACAGGGTCTCGCTTTGTAGTTTAGGCTGACCCTGAGCTCACTATGTAGCCCAGACAAGCCTTGAACTCACAGCAATCCTCCTGCCTCTGCCTCCTGAGTGCTGGGATTACCAGCGTAAACCACTATGCCTGGCATTGGGGTGTGTGATACTGATTTCTGGTATTATATAAATGACTCACTACACCCCTCACTGTAGTATGTAGTATCCATAATCAAACTCAGGACCTAGGGCTTGCAAGGCAGATGCCAAACCACTGAGCTAAATTCCTCGCGCTGCACTGTTAAGTTTAGTTTAAAGTTTATTTCACAGATTAGCTAGTTACTGTATACACTGCTTTCTTCACTCAACTGACAACTACAGATCAGCTATTGAAGTTACCTGTTTTCAATCTCAAAAAATTTCTACTTAGTAGTTAGATCAGTATAACAGCTGGACACATGCAAAGTAGTGTATAGAAAATACATACAGACCAGAGTTTAGGGGATGACAAGATTACCTGTACCTCTGAGAGTAAGGGGATGATGAAGTGGAAAGCGTCATGAAGGAGGGAGTATCTGAGTTTGGCCTGGAAAGGTGGCCAGGATTTAGACGGATGAATTGGTAAGTGTCTCATGTCTTGTAACTGACCGATGGCTAGTTAGAAGCAACCAAGATGTTTTTTTGAAACTACTATCAAAATATTAAATTCATTAAAACTTAGTAGTTTTATTCTTTCTTCTTATAGGTCTAAAGGCACAGTATACTGCAAGAGTCAGGGAGTTCTTGGCTAATAGGGAGGTAGAACAGTAATAAGATATGTTGGGCTAATAGAAGCTGAGGAAGAACTGAATAGGTTTAAGCCTATTCATTACTATATGGAAAAATCATTCTATGGGAACCATATAAATTGGGAGTAATAAAGAAAATAAGGTAGAATACAATTTGCATAAAATGTTAATATCAAGCAGAGATAGAGAGGCACAGCCCTGAATTAACATAGTTTACTGAGAGTAAACTATGTTAGTTTTAAATGGTATTTAAAACCATTTAAATGGTATTTAAATGGTATTTAATGGTATTTAATGGTATTTAAATGATATTTAAAACCTCTGCAATAGTTTGCAGCTCTGGCTCAAGATCTTTCTTAAACAATGGAGCCAGGATTTTCTTAGAAATTATTTAGACTAGAGAAAATAAACTGAGATATACTTTAAAACTGAGTAGCTACATTCTCCCATTTATAGAGAAGAAAAGATTTATATGGTACCTTTCTGGAAAGATAATTTTCTTGACCCTTAAGTTACAGCACTGTAGAATTCCAATATGCTATGGTAGCTGGGGATCAATGTGTTTAGAAGAACCAAGGAGAAAGAAAATTGCTATCACTACAAAAAAGTTAATAATCATAAAGCACACAAAAGCTTTGTGTAGTTATCAGTTTTTTAGAGAAGCCATTTCCCCACAAATATGCCTGGTAACAGACACTAATTGTTTACCAGAAGGAAAAACAAAAATAGATTAGAAAAGGCAGAAAAAGCTGCAAATGAATGGCAAGAAAGACTATTATTATTATTATTATTATTTGTAAAAACAAGTAATTATATCTGGGAATAAGAGCTCTTAACTACAACAAAAGTTTTATTATCTTGAATCAGTGACATAAATCTATCCAGGCATTCATCAGAAAAGTAAGAAAAACAAACATAACTATTATTTCATAGTCTGGACAAACTCCAGATGATGATGATTTTAAAAATGTCAGTATGTCTATTTCTGCACAGCTTCTGGTTTGAATTAATAAATAGCAACTTAGCTGTATTAAAAAGCTCATTGATATCACTTCTGAATAGCTGTTAAAGAATAATACACCATATTTTAGTCACTTAGCCTTCTGTATCATTCCCTTATAACTGAGTTTGGTAGTTGGAATTACTTTATTCCCCTCTTTTTGGTATTACTGAAGATTAAATCCAGGACTGTCACATGGAGCTACATCCCCAAACCTTCTAAATTTAATTTTATATTTTGAGACAAGGTTTTACATAGTTGCTAAATTGTCCGGGGTGGGATAAAGTAATGATCTTCTTGCTTCAGTCTTCCAGAGTGCTGGGATTACAGGTAGGTTCCACCACACTTGGCATGAGTTATTTAGAAAATAGGCCTGCAGTAATTCTGATGACCAGTGTATTCTGAAAACAATGAACTCAAGAAATGAGAAAGCCAAATTTTTGCCTATCTGGCACCCTCTCAAACTAGGATGATAAATTATGATAATTCAAATTGCACTATTAAAATATGCCTTGATTTACTGTTTTTTCGTGGAGGGGATAAAAACTAAAATTTATTCTTTTTTCTGGGTGTGTGTGGGAGGTTGAATGCAGAGCCTTCTTATCAAGCAATATTTCTTTTTATTTTGTGATAGAGTCTTGCTAAGTTGCTCAGGCTGGGCTCAAATTTGTGATCCTCATGCCTCAGCTTCCCGAAATGCTGGGATTATAGGTATGCACCACCACAGGCTCTGTTTCAGATTTTACATGTGTTTTGTGTATTTTAAGACCAGATCTACTCAATCAAAGAAGATGAACCTTCCCCAAGGTTCAAAAAAATTACACATACGTATTACTGAAATACAAAACACTAGCTTAAAGAAGATGAATACATAAATCTGTTAGAGCACTAAAATGTTTACTTTTTAAGACAAACTAATAAAAAACACTTACCTGCTACTGAATTTGGGCGTGGCATAAGATACAAAGGAATAGACTGTACTGATTGAGATAAAACTGTTTCCAAATTCCTTTCTGGGATCTTATTCAGACTATAGGTGGAAGCAGTCATGTTTTCATCTACTCGATATAGACAGGAATCCATGCTTGCTTTCTGAGACTGCCAAGGCTTTAGGTTTCCTCCAGATCCTAATTCTTTACTGCTTTCTGCAACATATTTTGTGCGCTCCACATTTTCAGAATAGCTTGTCAATGTAGCTGGAAAAAAAAGTAAAAATCAATTGAAAAAATTTAAAGATCAATTTATAACTAAAGTAACATGTTATATCCTATTTTTATAATAACTAATGACCACTTCACTTCCATAACAAAGTTTAAATAATTAAAACCACAATGATCTTTCAAATATATTTACTTTAAAAATTTTATTTATGAACTAAGTAACTAATTTGTTAGTGTTAAGATATATACCTAGAACTTACTGGTGTTAAATTTTTAACAATGTAATAAAAAGGAATTTATACAAAATTTTCATGGATTATTAAAGAACCCTAGAGGTCTTTCAAGATGTTAACCTGATAATTCATTTTCTTCTACATTTTAATGTATCTACTGGTTTTTTTTTAAAGATTAACTCATACAGTAATTTCTACAATCTTTTTTAGTAAGATCTTTTATTTGCGAAAGTAAGTGGTATTCTGGATTTTGCAGTAGTAAGGGAAGATGATGAACTGCAAAAGAAAAACCTAAATTTTTCTTTAAGAAAGAAAATCTGATTTGGTTGTCACAAAAAATAAAAGGGTAGAAGAAGGAATCTAAGTGAACTAGAGAAAGGAGAATTGAGAAAAAGAAAAATTTTCTAAATGCAACTCCAGGAATTAAAGCACAGAAGAGGGTACATATTTTGAGAAATATGTACAGAAAAAAGAAATTAGAAATATCAGAATACCTTTTGAAACCTAAGATTTTGGAAGTTAAGTTTATATATCTTTTATGCTCCATATCCTATTTAATGATTAGATGTATAAACCTTAAGAAACAAAATCTATGGTAACCATGGGAAAACAGATAACAAAATGAATGAATAAAAAATTATATTCCTACATTTTGGCTGGTCTTTGGGGAAAATAAATCAAGGTTAAAGTAGGCGGTAGCAGGTATGAAAAGAAAGGAGTTTCTGAACTCAAGAAAAGCTATTAAAGCAAAGAACATGAATGAATAAATAAAAGAAAACAAGTTAGGGATAGCCAATGTCACATTTTGGTTTTTGATAACAAAGAGATAACACCTCTGAAAAAGCTAAGATATATTAAAGCTAAGATATATTAATTAATGTTCTTTTTATTTCTACATTATAATCTTTAATACTATTAGTATAATAGTAAATTCATATTTTTCAGTATTTTACACTTTCTATTTATTTGTTTTGGTGCTAGGGATCAAACTCAAGGCCTTGCAAATGTCAAGCAGTAGTACATTGTATTACTGAGCTCTATCTCTAGCCCATCTTTAACACTTTTCTACATTTCACATAGCTAACAAATGGCCTCCCAGATAACATAATTATTTGAGGTTTGTCATTTATTATTTTATATCATTACATAACTCTTTTGTACATGTACTTTGTCCCCTTTATTCAATTGCACATTTTTGTCTTTTAGTGCCATCACTAAAATACAAAGAGTGAAGACAAAAAAAGAGCCAAAATATGGAAAAGTGGGAAAAAGCACTACTGTCATCCACAAAAGGCATAGAAAATACTGAGCACAAACACTCACGTGATCTGGCCATTTTTGAAGTCACTGAAAACACTATAAAATATATGAGCAAAAACAAATGGACTTATTCTTCAGTGTATTTTTTCTAACAAACTATTTCTACCAAATAGCTAACATTTAAACTAAAAATATTTCTACCAGAGATATAAATGTATACTTGAGAAATTATTTAAGCAAATAAATTGCCTACTTTGGCAAGACTAAATGTGAGAAATACAAACTAAGATGTAAAGAACACATGTAATACTGGTGAAATGTTTCTATGTTTTCTAGGAATATGGTACTAGACTTGTTCAATATTTTCAGCTTTGATAAATGCTTTACTTGTATTAGGAAAACAGGTAGAAAAGAACAACAAGGCTTTCTATTTTAAGGTACTGCCAAATAATTAGATGGCTATATTTCATGGTCTTCAATAAATCCTTGTAATACTTACCAAACACTTAGTCTTTAAAGAAAAACTTATGTTCAGCATAATGGGTCACCAGGTTTTAGCAAACTGGATTGGTTGGTCAGGTGAGGAAAGGAAAGGAGTATGTTATCCAATGAGAAAAATTTATGCAAGAAAATAGAGGTAAAAGACAACAAAATTCTTTAGAAGAATTAGATAGGAGTACCCTGAGCTTCACTTGGGTACTGGGTTTGTTTAAATACTATCCTAAGTATCACTCAGGCAGGTGTCATTTCAACCAGTTGATTTTTGGATTGAATAAATTTGATAAAATTGTAATTTTTGTAGTTCCTGCTATAATATTTTACAAAGTTTAACAAAAATATGCAAATTTTGGTCATCCTATATTTGGATAATTGGATTGGTAAGTCATTAATAAGGCTGGAAGTTGGTCTAGAATTTGAGGGTAAGGTTGAAAAAACTGGTATGCTCACAAAAGTTTAATAAGTGGCTTTTTGAAACTGAAATCAAAAGAAAAGCAAAAAAAGTTCACATTGCTTAATGCTCCTCACTGTGTAAATGCTCTGGGTGGTTGATTTCAAGCAATAGACAGTTAAACCACAAGCTCACAAATTTATACAAATGTGAACAATCAGATCTTTCTTGTACAAGCTGGTCACAGTGACAACAGACGGACCTGTACACTGCACAGAACCATGATGGAGCCACACAGGTTTGGTCCCAGCCCACTCTGCATCCAAGATCCTGTGCACTGCTTCATATTTTCTTTTACCTTGGCATGAGGCAGCAGAGATGCAAATCAAATCAGCGACCTGATTATGGATGAGATCAACGCCTTGTTTGTCCAGAGGGTTAGCAGGTTCAGGAAAAAATGAACAGACTGAGCCAGAAGAGATAGCACCAAGAAAAGCCCAAAGCTATTTCAGACTACAAAAACAGTGTGGGTTTTACTCTGAAAGTGACTCCTTCACAACAAGCTAGAATACAAAGATACCTCATTCCGTGACTGCTATATTGGACAGGGTTGAATCAGGAAGTATTTTGGGAAGGGACTGACTGTTTTTAAGATCAAATCACAGAACAACTGTAGAACAATTTTACTCCAGGGTTTCAAGTTTTACTGTACCACAATGACTAGATGAGAGACAGCAATAAGAGATAGCTGTGGAGTGGGTGTGGGCTAGATATAGACCTGAGTTCATGCTAGGAGAAGTCTAAGTTTGAGAAGTTTGAGTTCACACTAGCGTGGTCACAGGGCCCCTACCCTCAGAGGTGAGAAATCAGAACCACTTAATTGGGCTCTCAGAGGTGGCTGGATCTGAAAGTGCTAGCGTTAAGTTCAGTGGTCTGCTTGAACCTATGTCCTGCATGGCCAGTGGTCTAAATATTTTCCCAATTTACCAATGGAAGCAAAGATACAGAGCAGTGGAGGTAAGCCTATGGCATGCTAATTACACAGCAGGCATGCAGAGCCCTTTCTCTTGGCATGCAAGCCAAGTGACTCAAGTAGCCAAGCATCAGTAAACAGCTGTTTTTCCTAAACTTAAACTTCACTATTCAGATTAATTGCAGTGTTGGCCCTTTGCGATAAATAAGTGGGTTTTGGGTTACAGTTTGGACACGTGGTCTCTAAAAGGTTTGCCATCACTGGTTGAAGGTGTATGGGCAAAGAGTGCTCTGGAAAGGGCAGGATGGTACCTTACAAACCCACAGGCCATAAAGCTAAGTGGAGAAAAAATTATTTTGAGGTAGTGGGAATCAAAATAAGGACCTTGTGCTTGCTGCTGTGTTACACCCCTAGCTCTATGGTGGAGAAAATTGGGACTTGCTGAACTGTAAGCCTGGAGACAACTCATTCAAAAATATAAAGGATTTTTTTCACTCAACATTTTTTGTTTTTTCCTTCATTGGTTTTGAGGACTTTGGATTATTTTTCTCTTATTTTTCTTTTTGTTCTTTATTTGGCTCTTTTTTTTAATCTTTTTTTTCTATTACTTTACTGAAGTCTTTTAATTCATTTTTATTCTTTAATAGGACACTATATCTTACTTTTCTCTCCTTGTTTCAATTCACTTTTCAAACTTTTCCGCTGTCCCCTCTATCTTTACTGCTATTATCATTAAACTTTATTAATATTTAGTTAGCTAAAAGTAAGCTATTGCTGTTGTATACTTTTCTATCATTAGTGGATATATGGTTGTTTTATTTAGTAGACACTTACTGTATTTTAATATTTGGTTTGTCTGAGTGTTTATAATTATAGATCATACAGCTGATTAAGAATGATACATTATTGGTTCTTAGGGTCTGGTAATATTCAGAATATCTTCGATACTATTATTGCTATTGATTTGTTTGCTATTACAGGCTGGCACAGTTGTTGCTATTAACCCATCAATACCTCATATTCCATTTTTTTGAACACCCATTACAACAACATAGTTTTTTTCTTTAAATTTTGTTCCTTTAATTTTCTAGATAACATATATGAATTTCATGCAAAAATTCAAAAAGTTGCAGTCTTTAGGATAAATGGGTTAACTGATATTTTCTGTATACCAATATCTGGATTGTCTTTGTGTCATTAACAAGATAGTAGCCTATTCCTGGGGAACTGGGTGCTGGACTAATCAAATTGTTTTTCATTTTTCATCTTTTATTTTTTCCTGTTTTCTATTACTTTACTGAATTCTTTTAATTTATTTTTATTCCTTACTCCTCTCCCTTTTTATTGGTACTTCCCTCCCCAATGATTGGATATAACTGGATGTTGGGACAGAGACCAAGGTTGTACCCAGCCATACCCAGAGTCCATCACTGAAAAGTAGACAACCCAGAGGGCATGTGGAGGAGCAGCGAAGATGAAATTCTGAAAAGAGTGGTCATGAAATATGGGACAAATCAGTGGTTCCGAACTGCATCAATGCAGCACAGGAACTCAGCAAAGCGTTGCTAAGCCAGAAGAGACAAACGGCTGCATGCAAACATTAAGAAGACAGAATGGCCCACAGAAGAGGATGAAACCTCTCGTACTTGGCCAAGTCAAGGCCATCTCAGCGAGCAACTACTGCTCTCTACTTGTTGCTCTCTATAAGTCTGCTACTCAGACTTGCATGCCAAAGAGAATCACGTGAACATCTGCTTAGAGTTGATGGACCTTCCTGCCCATTTTGAACCATTTTGAAATTGTTTTACCAGAAAATGCTGAGGAGGTGGAAGAATGTAGAGGCTGATTCACATATTAAAGGACTGAAAGAACAGCGGTCTATGGCTATAACTTTCTCCCGGACAAAACTGCCCAGGGAGATGCAGACTTCAAACTGGGGATCCACATGACCCACATGGACATCAAACTGGAGAAATCAATCCAAATCAGAGACAAGATCAGCATAGGCTGATCCAATCATTATGGACCCAGAGGAACTTCAGATGCTTTCTGAGGCTAGAGCCCACTTGAATAATACCTAGGGCAAGAAGGCCAAGAGGAAAATGAGAGAAAAATAGTTGGAAAAAGCTAAGCATCTTGCTCCCCTCCAGAAACGAAGAGAACTGGGAACAGCTGGCATAGACATTCAAAAGACAATGAAAAAGAAGAGAGGACTTGCTTGTAATGCTGAAATCCCATTGGAAAAGAAGCCTGCCCTTGGCTTTATGACACCTCTGAAGAAAACCACCAGATCCCAGAAGCAGATTTCAGGAAATTAACACAGTGGGACCTCCAAGGGGAGCTGAGATCTCAAAAGAGAAGGAGGAGAAAGAAAAAAGGACAAATGGCATTTGAAATGCAAATAGGCATCTGATTTACCAGCAGCTCTTCCCCAAACTGGGGGTGTTTCTGCACTTACTGCTAAGAAGAGGACGCTAGTATTTCTTGCTCCTCAGATTTCTGATGCAGAACTGCAAGGAGTGATAAAAGTAGTCCAAGCAAGGGAAACAGCCTGGCAGACTGTCAGTGAGTCTGGAATCACCAATGCCAGAAGCCTCCTATGTGAGTACAGTCACCAACAATTGCATGGCCCTTAGTATACCACGGACACTGGCTTCCCAGGACAGAATTCTATGGGAAGTCTAGCACCTCCTGGCCTTGACTAAAGTGGACACTCCATTCAAAGGAGGACTCAATATCCTGTGGAGAGAGAGAGCAACTTCTCAGGCAAGACTGCATGGTGGCAAGTTGTACAGACTGGAAACTTGGTTATTTCTAGCCCATTCAGGATGCCTTGTCATGGAGTGGAAGGGCTAGCTCCCAGGGTGGGAAACTCTCAAAGTGCTTGTGACCTTGAGGGAGAACTTCACTTAGGAAACAGTTCAATATAAATCCTGAGGATGGGGTGGCAGGCTACAGGGAACCCCCTGAAGCAGGTACAAAGAGAATCACCTGAACATCTGTTTAGAGTTGATGGACCTTCCTGCCCATTTTGAACCATTTTGGAATTGTTTTACCAGAAAATGCTGAGGAGGTGGAAGAATGTAAAGAGGCTGATTCACATATTAAAGGCGCTCAAGTGGAGGCAACAAAGCAGCCCACTGCGGAGGCAGAGTAGGTGGAGGAGATGAAAGGAAGGTATAAAGCCTTCCAGAGAGATCTGCCCAAATCTTCTCAAGTCAACAGCCATCTAAGATCATTATAAGGAGCATCACCTCTAACAGAAAAGTGAAGAATCAGCTGACAGACAGATGATCACCATGCTTCATCATCACCTTTTATATCACCCCTACAAACCATTTGGAAATAAGAATGGAGAAACCATAGGATCTGGCACCAAGAACTCAGAGCACATTATGTATCTGAAACATAATCCTTATGAAGAGTTCTCCAAAGAGGAGCTAGAAAAGGCCCAGGACGTTCAGGTACAGGAGATGGAAATGGTCAGACAAGAAGTGAACCATGGGGAAGTCTCCAGTGACATCTATGGCCAGGCATGGAAGGAATGCTACGGTCACCCTTGATATAATTCCAGCTAACTTTATGAAAACTTCATTTTAGTAACTAGTGAATATATGATTAGTTAAAAACTATTTGAAATAATAACACTACAGAGACTTATTACTACTTCTTCAGACATTGAAAAGTGTAATGTTCCAGTGTTTAGAGCCACTTGATGTACTTATGGTTTAACTGGAGAAAAGAGAAGTGGTTTTGGAATATACAAAGAGGTAAGACCATACAGAGACAAGTAAATCTTAGCCAATACCAGTGGTTTTTCATTTGTTTGTTTGGTCTACTCAATATTTTTAAAAATTTCAATATGTTTTATTTTAAAATTGTTTATATTTTGCTTTTATTCAAAGATTTATTCCCAGGCAATATTTTAGTCAGGCTTTTGCATAAAAGAGCAACACTAAAAAAATTCTTGCAAATATGACATTGGTGAAAGAATGATCATCTTAACAATTTATACCCCCATCAGTCCTTTGGAATTAGATGTTTTTAACACAGGGTTTGTATGATTAAGAGCATTTAAAGTGACAAAAAAACTAAAAAAGACAGTGGGTTGATTCGTCAACCTCTCAAGGAGGAAAGCAAGCACGTTACTTGACTCCTGGACACAACATCCTGAGACTGTGTTTCAGAAGGTTGATTCTGAGGTCTCTTCCAGCACCAAATGAGCATATCTCTGTGAAGCTCCTTTTGTATTTCCTGCTGTCTCTGCCCTTCCTCCTTTAGATGTGCCAGCCTGTGGAAGAATGGTACACTCTTCCTCTTCTTGAGTTCTTCCCCAGAGCACAGGTCCAATATGCCTGTTCAATTTGGTCACACAGGTCATTCAGCTGCTTCTTGAGCACCCCAGCGTGGGACTGGTAACCACCCAACAAATCTTCATCTTTTTCATCTTCTTAGCCTTCTTCACTCTGTCCTCATCTGGGCCCTGTTTTGCTCATATTATAAATAATGCTGCTATCTGTTAACATATGTTTTCATTTCTCTTGGGTAGATTCTTAGGAGTAAAATTGCTGTGCTAAATAGTAAATTTACGCTAAACTTTGCAAAAAACACCCCAAATGTTTTCCAAAGAGACTGTATCACTTTATATTCCTGTGAGTAAAATGTAGATGCTATAGTTTATCTGTACTTTTGTTACATTTAGTGCTTCAAAAAAATAAAACAGCCATTCTAGTATGCGCAATAATACTTCACTGTTTTTTTCTTTTCCTAATAACATAAAACTTATTGTGAGATTATATATATTATGTATATAATATATATATATATAAATCTTGTTTGATGAAATATCTACTCAAATCTTTTGCACATTTTAAAATTATTTTGTATTCTACAGTATTATGATATCTTGATTTATTACTCTTTGTTGATGGCAACTGTGTGTGTATACATACATATATATATATATATTTTTTTTTTTTTTTAAAAGGCAGGGCCTTGCTTTGTAGTTCAGGTTGGCCCTGAGCTCACTATGTAGCCCAGGCCACCTTCTCAGCAATCCTCTTGCCTCTGCCTCTCAAGTGCTGGGATTATAGGTATGAGCTACCACACTCAGAACTGTGATGTGGTACTGGAGACCGAACTCAGGACTTTGAACTTGTCAGGAAGATGCTGGAACCACTAAGCTAAATCCCCAGCCAGAAACTGAATTTTTAATTCCAAGCAAAAATCTTAGGTTATTTGCTTGATATAGAATTATTTTTAAGTTATAAAGTATACTGTAATATACTGAAGCTTAAATTTCAGCTTTGCCTCTTAACTGGAATTATTTATTATTCAGTCTTACTTTTGTAAGAAGAAATACTGTGCTTATTATAGTAAATAATATAGACTTAACTTTCAGTATTCCTGGAAAACTAGTTCTGATTCTGGGCTGTGAAGAGGGCAACAGGGATAACTAACAACTTGTAATTTTCCACTTACAGTTTAAAACTTCCCCGGGACTATCTAGGAATAGTTATTTATTGACAATATACACCTGAAGGTGCTGTAGTTGGCTTGGCTTGGCTATGTTATGGGGAATCAAGTCCTCACTGGCAATGTTTTGGAAGCTCTCTTGAAACTAAGATTCTTTGTATAAATCTTGGCAGTTTATATATTAAGGAGAGGGTACATAAGTCTAGGTGAAAAATAACCGATCCTGGAGAACTGCACATAAAGAATTTTAGGTCCTTGGGTGCTTGCCTGAGCTTTTTCTTTACCATTTCTTTAGTAAGAGCTTTTGTAAGCACGTTCTGCTGAGTGTTTTCATCCTTTAATGAGCAAATGTCCGGACTACTTTAACAAACACGCCATGCAATATAAATATAACCCTATGGCTACCAGAACTTTACTCAGTGCTAAGTAAATAGAGAAGTAGGAAAGGATAATGGAATCAGCAGTGCAACTAGAATAATGTAGTAACTAAGATAATCCTGCATATTTCTGAAAGCAGATGGAGAAAACATGAAAAACTGCTAATCCTAATTAGCTAGTGTTCAGTTTATCACTCAGAAAGACAACTTTTAAAATGTAACAGTTTGGATCAAAGAAAGAATATATAACAGTCTGGGGAAATATGTTTCTAAAGTAACAAAGGCTTTGGTTACAAGCTTCCAATTTTGTCTTTTATAAAAAAAAATCTGGAAAACTTTATCACTGAACAATGAATGTGGCCAGAGATATTTAACTTTTGTAAGTTATAAGTGACATAATGTTATAGGATTGTAAGACCAAATTTCTTAATGAAATCCGGATACAAAAGAAACATTCCTAAGATGTGATTAAAAGAGGGTCAACTCACTTTCCAATTCTCTCTATCTCTCTTGGACAGAAGCTCTCTTTCTCTCAATAAATTCTTTCTACTCTT
>PVIR01026555.1:0-23757 GCA_004026965.1 Petromus typicus | reverse complement strand
TAGGTTTTTGGAGACAGGGTCTCGCTTTGTGGTTCAGGCTGGCCCTGAGCTCAGCCTCAAACTCACATCACAATCCTCCTGCCTCTGCCTCCCAAGTGCTGGGATTACAGGCGTGAGCCACCACGCCCAGCACTGTGGTATGTGGTACTGGTTGCTGCTGGGTGTGGGTCTCCACACCCAGTATTGTTATGTGGTTACCAGGGAATCAAACCCGGGTCCTTGCACTTGCGAGACAGGCGCCAGAACCACTGAGCTAACTCCCTGGCCCCCAGGGAAGAAATTTTTAGAGAAGAGACATTTGATCAAAGACTTGAAGATCAGCCAGAAATAGGACATACGAACACCTGGGAGAAAGAAGTTTTCAGTAACGGGAATGGCAGTTGCAAAGGTCCTGTGGCAGAAACAGTCATGGTGAAATACTAGATTTCAAAAGGGCAGATGGGTGATGCTGTAGGATCTGTGGCTGCCATGTGGGAGAGGAAGCAAGATAGCCGGTAGCAACACAGTGCAGAGAGCAATGCAGAAATCTGGCTGAGAGGTGATAGCAGCTCCTCCTAGGGTGGTAGCAGAAGATGGAATAAAAACTGGATGGATTTAGGACACATTCTAGAGGAAGACTCCACAGTCTTCTTGGGCCATATCAGAGGCTTGAACAGGGAGAAAAATCACAAATTCCCTTTGGCATTCAAATGAGGTGCTGCTATTTATTGAGATGGAGCAAGCCAAGGGAAATACTAAGTATTTTATCTTGCTTGGAGGTGGAAAGCAGAGGTTCAGATAGAGAAATCTCCCAAATGGTGGTGTGTAAGGAGGACTCAAAGGAAAGGCAAGAGTTGGAGATGTTTGAAAGTTTTGTTACATTTTAGGGAGTGGATTTGGAAATTTATCTTCCTTTTTTCCCAGTGTGCTTTCTAGTACTGCAGATGTGGAGTAGATGAAATATTGCCAACCCTGTTCTTCTTGGCTTCAGGACTGTTCCAACTAGCTCAGAGAGTTAGATTTCAAATTGAAACCAAGGTGATGAAAATTCACAGTGATTTGTAATGTTTTTCTCCTCGTTGTTTCTCTAACTTTGGGCAGCAGGGCAGCTTCAGCCAACCTAGGAACTGAATACGAAAGACCTCTTGGCTCAAATCCATGGCTTATGTGCTTGGACCACCACAGTTAAGATCTCAACTCTGGAATCTCTTCTTGGTTTAGGATGCAGATATTTTTTCTGGGGTGTAGCGAGAAGTGCTAATGACATCAGGAAATTTAAATTACTAAAAACAAGCAAGGAAACTGAAATTCATGATAGGAATGTTAGCCCTTCACTCTGAAGCTTGCTCTTTCCCTTGCTTGCCTGATGCGGTGGTGATGAGTTAATCCATCCCCTTGATCTTTTCAAAACTGCAGATGTTCTCTGTGTGTGAAAGAGAACAAGGATATCTCTTGAGGCCCGCGCCTTCCAGCATATGAAGACATCATTATCTTCCCAACTCCCTTGCGTGGCTCTTGCTCAACATGGAACATTACTTAGAGTCTCTGGAAAGGCTATATTTTTTTCACTTGTGGGAAAAATCCTCCCCCATAGCTATAATTCAACAAAATCTGGGAAAATGTTTGAAATTGGCATAGGGCTAGATAAAAAAAGAAATAAACATGTGTACAGAAGCAAAGTCAGAGGCATAGAAACTAGAATAATGTTCTTTCTTTATATATATAAAAATTTACATATGATTTTGTTCCTAATTAATTTGTGCAAATTATAGTACTATAGAGCTGTAGCAACAATGTACATGCACCTCACTAGTTTTATCTGATTTTTAAAGAAGTAGTATTAGAATCCCTACTGATTACCTTTTGAAATATTAAAAGAACATTTTTTTAAAAATGTGCAGTGGTTTGGATATACCACTGCATGTTTTTGTAAATAAGGTTTTATTGGTACATGGCCACACCCATTCACTTTATGTATCTTCTCTAGTTGTCTGTCATAAGCCAAAGCTAATGTAAAGAATTACGCTGCAGGACCCAGGATCTAGCTCAGTGGTTTGGCACCTGCCTTGCAAGCACAAGGGCCTGTGTTTGGTCCCGGTAACCATGTACATGCTGGGTGTGGTGACTCACACCAATCAGCAATCAGTACCACATGTGCCACATCACAGTATCCCAGCACTCGGAAGGCAGAGGCAGGAGGATCGCTGAATTCCAGGCTGAGTTCAGGACCAGCCTGAGTTACAAAGCGAGACCCTGTCTCAAATTAAAAAAAAAAAAAATTTACACTGTAAACATATAAGTCCATTGGAGTCTGAAGGAAACACTGCAAACAACTTTTACAACATTAATTTTCATTATTGCAGTACTTTTTATGGGTGTGAAAAAATTTGAATCAAGTAAAAAAATAAGAAAAATTAAAAAATATATCAATGAAGTATAAAAAGAGTGAAAGATTGTGTAGGGCTTAATAAGTTACCTCTAGCATTTGCAACATGCAGGGATATTAAGACTGGAGTTAAGATTATACTTTTAAAGGTCGTTATGGAAATTTAGCTATAATATAACAGATATGAAAAATACACTTCAGAGAATCTTATTTTATTTAAATTTGATAGAAGCATTTTTAAAATGTCCTGTGAAAGGTTTTATAGGCTAAGTTCTGTCTAGAGTGTTTTAAATTCAGAATAATTGTAACTATGTTTTATTTGCATTAACAACATAATGTTATGTATATTTAGATATTTCCCAGGCCCTAACAGAAACATTCCATTTTTTTTCTCTTGTGAAAAGACAGACTAGTTATTATTTGATGAGGAGAACTCATTTAAATAAAGCTTTTTGGTAAATAAAAACATTTGGGAAAAATTTAAATGTATTAATATTTACCATAATTTCATTTGTGCCAAAGCTATGCTTTCATGACAGACCACCTAGCTGTAAAATAAGTTGTTAGTGGAAATATCTTTATGGAGATGTGAGTTGAAGATTATAAAATTTCAGTTAGGTGGAGTAAGTGTGAGAGATCGTAGCACCTGCTAATTATAGTTAATAACAATGTATTGTGTGCTTGAAAACTGTTCAAAAAATAGCCTTAAGGGCTGGGGATTTAGCTCAGTGGCACCGTGCCTGTCTTGCAAATGCAAGGTCCTAAGTTTGATCCCTGGTACTGCCCACCCTCCAAAAAAACCCCAAAAATAAAAAACAAAAAACTCTAAACATTTTAAGCGTTCTATGTACAGTGTGAGGCAACACACATTCTATTTAGCTTGTCTATGATGTAGAGGGCAAATGTATGATGGAAAAAAAGATTAATCTGTTGGCTAGCACCATTATTTCTACCATCTCATTCAACATTTTAATTTTTTAATGAGTTGAATTTATTGGTACGTTTTAGGTATACTTATAATTACATTTTTCATTGAGATTATGCACCTGTACATAACATATCTTGATTCTTATTTTTTCTCATTCCCCTCCTCTCCCTTCAGCTTTTCTCCTCCCTGCATACCTAAGCTTTGTTTCAATTTTTTTCCTTTTACTATCAATTTTTTTCTTTCTCTTCTTTGCTTTCCACTGCCCCCACCCAGTTCCCCTTTTCTCTTGGGCATTTTCTTCCTATTTCACAATACCTATCATACTAAATGGCCCCAATAGCCATCAGTCGGAGACTGGATAGACTTATGACTTTTTAAAAAATGGAATATTAATTCAGCACTAAAAAATAATAAACTAAGAGATTTATATCTTAATGGATGCACCCTGAGGCCATCCACATAAGTGAAATAAATAAGAATCTAGTGTGAGAAACTGGAGGTGCAAATGAGGTCCATTCAACTTTTTTTTTTAATCTTTATTGGTACATTACATATACACATCATGATTGCACTCCATAATGGGGATTTGTACCAGTATAAGACACAACTTAATTCTCATATTTTCCCATAGCCCTACCCACTCCACCCCCCCATACATAAAATTTGTTTCCTTACTTTTTTGTTACAATCTCAACATTCATTCAACTTTTTTAAAATTGAGTTTATTGGTACATTTTAAGTATACATTTCTTTCACATTCATCATTGAGACTTTGTACCTATGCATGATATATCTTGATTCTTATTTTTCCTATTCCTTTGACTTCTCCACAACCTCTCCATTGCCTATATTCAACTTATTGTAGTTGAATAGTTCTCTCAAATGCAATTTTTCTTCATTTCTACACAGCTGGAGAGAACGAACAAGGTTTGGAAGTATGTTATATAAGTGAGACAAAGATAAAATAAAGAATGATAGAGTAAGACTGAGTATAAGAAGCAGAAGGAACCTTTCTTAACAACACCTTTCCAGTCTTCTGTGGCCTATGACTAGTCGTGACAGGTTGGAGGTAAAATCCACAGCGCTAATCTATGAACAGTGGAAGATGCTTTGGAGACATGAGCAAGTATTTTAAGGGAGATGAATGATAATGTGTCTTTTACTGCCATAAGTATTTTTTCATTAGAACATTTATCATGTTTGATAACATGATAACATTTAGTTTGATCACATCACACATATTACTGTGCTAAAATGACATTGTTCTTAGACTAATAGAGTTTTCATCTAGAGCATGAAAAACATTTTAGATTTATTTTATAATTATTCATTTTGTTACTTCTTTAATAAAGCAACCTGTTCTTTAGTTATGCTACTCTTGGAAAAGGTACATAGTTAAATATTTAATTCCACAATATAGTTGCGCTAAGTCTTGAATTTTAATGCACTCTTCTTTGTGTGCTACCCTCCGAACCCCAAATAGGTTCAAATTACTGTCTTGAATTCAGATGAAAGTTGTGTTTTGTTGTTCTTGTTTTTGATCTCAAGTATCAGACTCAGGATCTTGTGCTTGTGAGGCATGTGCCAGAGCCACTGAGCTAAATGACAGAAGAAAATTTATTGTCACTTACACTGTCTAGCAGTGGTTCTCAAAGTGTGTTGATACCATCACCACATGGGAACTTACCAACAGTGCACACGCTGAAGGTCTGGCTCAGGCCACCTTTGTCTCTAAGTCTGGAGAAGGGCTCTGCAAACTGTATGTAACAGGACTTTATAGTAATTCTGATTTGTGCAAAATCTGAGACCCACTGGTTTCTGTT
This sequence comes from Petromus typicus, assembly GCA_004026965.1. Lineage (NCBI taxonomy): Eukaryota > Metazoa > Chordata > Mammalia > Rodentia > Petromuridae > Petromus > Petromus typicus. The sequence continues at coordinate 18,641 of PVIR01026555.1, read as the reverse complement.
CCTTGGTCTCTTATAGGAATATCAAGTAAAAAATCTAACACTAGCATAATTGTTACAGATTAAATTGTTAAAATGAAGAGTACTCTAGTTATACGCAGGTATACAGAAAGCAGGCTGAATCATGACTAACATATATCACTAAAAACATCTGTAAAGGAATTACTAAAAATAGGAACTATAAAGAGATGTATAAAATGATAAGATAATGACATTTTATAGTTGATGATATGATCATGATAGAAATAGGCAGTACCCATTTATTCCTTCCATGTTGGCCTTCAAAGATCATTACTGGCTGAGTGTAGTGACGCATGCCTGCCATCCCAGCACTCAGGAAGCAAAGGCAGGAGGATCGCGATGAGTTCGAGACTAGCCTGAGCTACATAGTCAAGGCCAGCCTGAACTACATAGTGGGACAAACAACAAGACAAAGATCATTACTGGGTTGTAGAGGAAGGATACTGATTTTGAACTGTGAGTCATATGAAGTAAAGGCATCAATTTTAAATGTATAAAACCAGGCATGATACAGAACTTTGCCATTTCAAACAAAATTGTCCCATGCCCCTTGGCCACAGTTCCCTCTTTCCACTCTTGAGCCTGTGAAATGTGTTTTATTAAAGCAGACCTTGTGAGGAACCTATCTCAGAGTGCACACACTCAATGTAAACTTGCATATCTTTGTGTGTGTTCTATTTTCACTTGAAAAAAATGTATGCTTTGCTTTTGTTTGGTTTAGTGTCTTATGAATGTCAACTAAGGCCAACTAATTGATGGGACCATTCAGACTGTCTTTTTTGATTCAATTCTGCCAAACACAATTCCACCCATGTAAATTAGTCTACTTACCCCTACAGCTCTTTTGTGTATGTTTATTCACATGTTTTGAATGTACTATTAAGTCTAAGTACATTTAAAATCATAATTCCCTTGCAGTATATTCACTCTTATTTAAATTGTCCCTCCATCCTGAAATCTGTTTTAATGTTAAGGCAGCTCTTGTAGCTTTCTTTCTGATATTATCTTCATTGTCATCATATTTCATGTTATCTTTATTATATTATCTTTTCTGGGTGTTTTTTAAAAGTCTACTTATGTCTTTGTATTTTAAATATTCCCCTGGTAGAAGCATATACTTGGTTTGTGTTTTTATACCCATGTTGGAATCTTTTGTCGTATGATTAAAATGTGTAATGGATTTCTATTTAATGTACTACCCAATATGATGGCCCCTAGTATGAAATTTTGTTATTTTTAACTTCTCTTTTCTTCTTGATTAATATTGTGGTTCATTTTGTTTTGTTTCTCATAATTTGCCCTTTAATTCACCTTTCCCTACAACTTGCCTTTTTTTTTTTTTTTTTTGAGACAGGGTCTCGCTTTGTAGTTGAGGCTGGCCCTGAGCTCAGCCTCCAACTCACATCACAGCAATCCTCCTGCCTCTGCCTCCCGAGTGCTGGGATTACAGGCATGAGCCACCACACCCAGCACTGTGGTATGTGGTACTAACTAATGGTGGGTGTAAATCTTCACGCCCAGCATTGTTGTATGAGGTTACAGGGGATTGAACTCGGGCCCTCGCACTTGCAAGGTAGGCGCGGAACCACTGAGCTAAATCCCCAGCCCGCAACTTGTCTTTTAAAATTGAGGATTCTTTTAAAATTGTATTCGTACTTGATGTTTCTAGACATACTTATTGGCACACATTTTTAATGAATCTTCAGGAGATGAATATTTTAAGTTTCCACTGATCTCTTTGAGTTGGTATTGTGGTACCTACACATATAATGGAATACTCTTGAGCCATAAAAATGCATTAAATCCTGTCATTTGCAATAATAGGAGTGGAGCTAGAAGATGTTGTGTTAGGTGAAGTAATCCAAGAAAAGTAAACTAAACATGAAGACCTAATAGAAATTGAGAATAAAAGACAGGTTCTCAGAAGGTGAATGGAGTAGAGCAAAGGAGGAATAAGGAAGGTTGGTCACAGGGCACGAAGTTACGGTTGGATCTGAGAAATCAGTTCCGGGGTTCTGTTGCACAGGGGACTATCAATAATGACAAAGGATTATATATTTTCAAAGCAAACTAAAAGAGAGTATATCGGGTGTTTTCACCATAGAAGAGTGCTGTATGTTTGGGGAGATAGACATGCTTACCCTATTTGAATTTACAGTGTGTGTAGGTATTGGAAGTTCATAGTATTCCACAGAGACACACAATTTTTATATGTTCGTTAAAAACATCTAAATCTTTCTTTACTTCCGGTACTTTGCAAAACTCTGAAAGTGAAAATGAAAGTTATAATGAGCTGTTGACCTGGTTCTTGGGATCAGTAAGAAAATCTGACCTGAAAGCCGTCTGAACACAGTACACCACTGTCTCAGAGTTCCCATATTCTGATAAGAGCCGACTCTGATCTGGGGAGCCCTTCCGCCTCTCGCTGACACTCCGAAATGCAGTTGTTTTCACTCCATTTCCTATGAAATCAAGCTTGGTAGCTCTACGCCACTGTGATTTACACAAAGCAATTAGACAGGAACAAAAGCATATGTGGAAGAAGTCACAAACTGGACCACATCTGGTACTTGAAAGTCCTCGGCAGACCCAGGGGAAAAGCAGCTTGGTCCCTTGGTGTGTTTTTGCTCAGACTGTACAGAAAATTGGCCTTGGTGTTAACTTTGGGTGAGATGAGGTCCACGGCTGTGTCTAGCCTGAGCTTTTGTGCCTGCTCTTTTGCAAAAAAAAAAAAAAAGTCTACCCAATGCTTCATGGAGCTTTGTGTGGGACCAGAGTTCCCCATACTATCTTCACCTGACGTTTGCGAAGGAAACCTGTTATCACACACACATGGCACAGTGAACCATAAACATTTAGTTGTCTGACTGTCTGGTAATGACAGTTCTGTAGCAATGAGAAAATCTGAAACTAGAAATACAGATTAGCTCTATGGCCATTTTCTGAAGCAGATCTGGAAATCTTTGCGTCTTTAACTACCTAAGTGGGACACAGTTAGTTTATGAAAATTTTTAAAGTGCAATCAATTTCTAGTGGGAAGCTTCCTGCCTTTCACTTTCTGACATGACATAGTGCCAATGGTGGATACAAATATATCAATACCAGATTTGCGGCCAATGATGTTTTAGTATTTTTATCCATAAGACACATACTAAAGTATGTAACAAAAAGTAAATTCTTTCTAAGATATCAACTGTTAACAAAGTAGCAAATGCACAGAGAATAAATACGTTGGTTTCTCACATTGGTTAGGAAAAACAGGTTTTAACTTTGGGTTAAAACAAGTTAAAATTCATTTATCATATTCAGAAACTTAAGCAGTGTGTAAAATAAAATGTATTTATTCAGTATTACACAGCAAAAGAGCCAGGTTCATTGGCAGAGCTGTAAAGGCTGGGACAGGACTGGCTCAGTCCATGGTCTCTGTCTACACACTTCCCACCTTACCCAGCATGCACATCTCCTTTCTACCACTCTAAGTATCTTGACGTTTATAATAAAAAAAAAATACAACCTAGATGCGGAAAAAAATGAATGTATATCAAGAACAAACAGGCCTAGACAGGGACCCAGACTATATTTCTGAAGCTTGTCCTGTAGGAGCAGCTTCCACTTCATAGAAGGATCCAGCTGCTTCTCAGAAACACCCAGGTCCTGCTCCGTGCAGAGCTCCAGGAAAACCTGGAAGGAGGGAGGAGAGAAAAGAGAGATGGCTGTCACGCTGCCTCTGTAGCTCCAGGGAGGGAAACTCATACATTCGTACTTTATACTTACACATGAAATCGCTGAGACAGACCCACCTGCTCCAGGGTGGATATGAGAGGCTGTTCTCCAGGTCAAAGCTCTTTAACTGCATGAGGATGAACACACAGTATATCAGGAGTTCACCTATGTTTATACAGATGCTTTTGTCAGGCAATATGTGATGTTTATAAAATATTTTAAAAGATATTAAATAGACTCCCACAGTCATTCAATTAAAAATACATCAATAGAGCTACTTAGATTTGGGGGAAGAAGTAGTTGTGCTTGGCTTATATGCTGCATAGTTTTTGAAATTTTAATTTAAGGGCAAACAAATGATGTTGGGAAAGCTTTCTCCTGTGCACAGTGATTTTGCATGTTCAACACAAGAAGATGTGGAAGACATGTTGTGAAAAAGTTGGCACTGGAGATCAGGGAGAGAAGGATATCTGAGGTTTTCTAGTACTCACTGGCTTCGGTCTACAATCACTGCAGCTTCTGCTACTTGGACCCAAAATCCTTGTTGGTGACTACGATAGGCTGGGAAGGGTATTAGAGTTTGTTGACAGCAGCGGGGCAGACTGGACTGTGCCATCCCCAAGTCCAAGGCTAACGCTGGTCTTGGTGCCACGCTGGAGAGGATAGTGAATGATTACGTGCTGCGGAAGGCTGGGTGTTCAGCTCAGAATAGACAGGAGATGTGTCAGGATGCCTCATGGGCTACCACAGGAATCAGAAGGTTCTGTCTTAGAGCAATGAGTGAGACGGTCACAGAACAGTGACAGTGCAAGCTGTCTGCAGAACTGTCCGAGCAGAACTCAGAGTGGCAGAGGTAATGGGCAGGCATGGCGAGGAGAGCAGAAATCTGCGATGACAGGCATGGGGGAGGTCCGCTCAAGTGCATCAACCTAAGAAGACTGTTTCATTGGCCAGACTGAAGTCAGTTTCTTTATAGGCTACATAAGACAAGAGAGCGATGTTCTAGGGCATAGCAAATTTAATTTTAAATAGATACGCATTCATGTTCTAAAGGAACACATTTTTCTTAAATCATATATAAACAAATTGTTTTAAATTTAGATGTTACTGGGGCTGGGATTTAGCTCAGTGATTCCAGTGCCTGTCTTGCAAGTGTAAGGACCCATGTTCGATCCTCGGTAACCACATACAATACTCAGCATAGAGACTCATGCCCAGCAGCAATCAGTACCACATACCACAGTGCCGGGCGTGGTGGCTCACGCCTGTAATCCCAGCATTCGGGAGGCAGAGGCAGGAGGATTGCTGTGATGTGAGTTTGAGGCTGAGCTCAGGGCCAGCCTGAACTACAAAGCGAGACCCTGTCTCAAAAAAAAAAAAAAAAAAAAAAAATTTAGATGTTACCTATATGTAAAAGATATATAAAAAAATTCCACCAAGCAAATGTAAAAATCTTTCTGTTTTCTCGCTGGGACATAGAAGCATAGAATCTCTTCATAAAATTTCATCTGATGCTCTAACCTTTAGATGTGATGTATTAGGTCATGTGCCATTTTTGTCATACAGACATCTATTTATGTGATTTGGATTTATCTCCTTTTCAAGGTCTTATTTCTAAGTCATGGTTCTTATCTTTCTCCAATTTGAAGAAAGCTTGGGTTAAAGGTCACACACCTCCAACCAGCAACTTATAAACCACCAGACCAGAGAGCCTGGGAGGAGATGGCGGTGATACCGGTCTTCTTAAATTTTTAAGAGTTGCGATGTAGAATTTCTAGCATTAGATCTACCCTCTTAATACATTTTAAGTGCATAATACAGCGTCATTGGCAATATTTTACAGGCATTTATCTTCTCGATTGAAATTTCATGCCTCCGATTAGCAGCCCTTCTTATTCCTTCCCTACAGATCCTGGTGATCACCACTCCCTCTTTGATTTCATGAATTTGACTACTTTGTGCATCTTCTTAATAGAATTGTACAGTGTTTGTCTTTGCGACTGACCCATTTCATGCAGCACAAAATCCTCAAGGTTCCTCCCAGCTGCTGCATATGCCAGAATTGCCCTCTTTTTATATTGATTATTTTACCAAAAACTGCATCCTTATTTTTAAAGACTGAGGGGACCTTCCAGTGTGTGTATGGACACATTTTAAAATAACTGATTGTCAATCAATGGACACTTACCTTGTTTCTGTAGCTTAATCCTCTCAAATAGTGCTGCAAGAAACAGATATATCGCATATCTTTGAGATCCTGATTTCAATTCTTGTGACTATTTTCCCACAAGAATGACTGCTGGGTCATATGGCAGTTTTATTTTTAATTTTCTTGAGAAACCTGCACACAGCCGCACCATTTTGCATTGCCACCCACCATGCGTTTCAATTTATCCACATCCTTGCTACTAGCCTTCATCATTCTCACTGCTTTTTACATAATCACTGGTTGAGCAGGGCGAAGTAACACTCTTGGTGGCTTCAATTTGCATTTCCTTGATTACTGGTGACAGTGAACAGTTTATTCGTGTGTGTGATGGCTATTTGTATACTTTCTCTGTGCAAGTATCTGTTCCATTATTCACCTATTTTAAAGCAAAAGATTAACTTTTTGTTGTATCATTTGCTATTGGAGTACAAGAATTTCAAGATGTACATAAGTTTTAATATCCATTTTCAGTTAACTTTTGTGGATGGCATAAGATAGACTCTAATTCCATTCTTCAGCATGTGGATATCCAGTTTTCTCAGTGCCATTGTGGGAGAGACTACCTTTCTGTTCTTGCACTTCAGCTGAAGAAGAAAGGACTGTGTACGCATCAATTTACTTATGAGCCCTCTATTTTCTCCTGCTGGTCTGTATGTCATTACATCAGCCCACTACCATTTTGCTTACTGAGACTCTTCACCTGAGTCTTTATTTCTAAAGAGTTTCTTTGGTGTAAACAATAAGGGGAGTCTATAATGAGAAGGAGGCATTTCAGGAGGATTGGGGAAAGGGAAGAGACTGAGTCAGACGTGGCTTGAAGCTTTCTCAACCTCACCTTTCACCTTACTTTCTAAGCTAAGCACATAAACCTTGACTTTCTTCTTCCACCAGGTTCTGGAGCTGTGTAGTTTCAAAGTTTCTCAGGGAAGTAGAAAATGAGGTACATCTTCCATGACACTCCCACATGTTTTTTGCATCTGGCTCAAGGGAGTGTAACAGTGTCATCAGTCATCCGGGGAGGAGAACTCACATTTGTCCCCAAGCAATCTCAGCAACAGAAGAGTTTTAATAATTTGTTTCTCAGATAAATGTTTGTCTTTTCATTATTTGAAAAATCATAAAAACTGAAACTTTATTTCATAAGATGTCACTATTTCACGTAGCCATGAGGCAATGATTCTCATGCATTTTGATCCTTTGTTTCTCTCCTGATTCCTATATTGTCTCTTCTGCAGTAAACTGTAGGTGTAAAAAAGGAACTAAAAGTTGATTTTTGATATTTGCTGTGTAACTTCCATGACACAGCATTGGGATGGTGTCATTATGAAATTTTCATAAAATTCAGTCTTCCTATATTTCAATCCAATTCAAATTCTTACTAAGATATCAACTTATAATAATTATAATTATTAATAATAATTATTATATTTACATCCTTATTCTGTTACTTGTTTGCTTGGTCATGTGACCTGAACTGTCTCCCTGTCCATTTCCATTGCCACAGAGTTAATCCGTTCATTTGCGATAATCCTGTTAGCCCTTGTAAAGGCTAGAACTTGTGAAATTTTTGGAAATCATGGTCTCTCCACTGAGAGACTCTGTGTGAGGATTAAGTTAGATGTCGTGAGACCTGTGTGGTACCTGCCACACAGCAGGACTACAGCATGTGTGATTTCAGACTTGATGTCAGCTCTCTCTAGTTTATTTTCTGTGGTATCCAACCAACAATCTTTTCAGGATTTCTTTCTCAAAGGACTACAAGTCAATATGACTGACGAATCAAAAGCAGGAACCAGCTTTACCTTTCCTGCTGAGCAGCCTGGGGAAGAGCCTCAGGATCTCTGTGTGGGGCGGCACACTTAGTGTCTCCTTAAAAAAATAATAATCTCTGTCCCATTGTTTAAACTTTCATGTGAATTTTCTCTTAGGTTAGGACTGGTGGCTTTTTTCATTAGAATCAAAGTAGAAGGTTTTTTTTTTTTTTTTTTTTTTTTTCCCGCAGTCACTTTCAGATGTTCAATTAGCTAATAACAATGCTGTGGCAGTGACCCTAAAGACTCACCTCAACTTGAGTGAAAATTTGTGTGCTGGTTTTAAGGCATTTCAAGGTTACCTGTTGGACAGGTCACGATGTATAGAGATACAGTAAATTAGAACTGTGATATTTAGTGCAGTGCAATCAAAATGACACAAAATCAGAAATGTCTCTTTTTAAACATTTTAATAGTATATGCTGAAGCACATAGTAAATATACCCATTGTAGGGATGTGGTACATAGACATTTTGTATCTTGATCCTTTCGGCTTCCTTAGCCGCACATGCTTCCCATTTCAACCATTCCCAGAGCCCCCTCCTATCTCCACAAAGTCCACTTCTCTGTTTTGTATCATCTTTTATTTTCCTCTTTACTTCTGTTGCATTTCTCATACTAGAGAAACCACTGGGCATTTAATGTGTACGTAAAATATATACTGGAACATGTTCTTCAACTCAGTCATTCGATTTCTTATTGCATTTACCTTAACACAGTTTGAATTTCCTTTATAGTCACCAAGACAACACTCCACAACCTAGAGCATGAGAATGACAGAAGAGAGTCAGGGAACTGAGTGCGTGTTAGAATAGTGAAGGACAAGGAACAACCACCCTGCTGCTGGGTAATCAACTGGTTATCTTTCTCCTAAAATTAACATGATGTCTTAATTTTACCTCATCGGAAAGATAAGAGACTATATAATCCTGTGAAGCTCAGGGAAAGAAAAACAAGCAGCTTCTGAGTCATCCTCAGCCATGTAAACAAACCACCCCAAGGCTATTTTAATTTGACACTGTGTGAATTGGGACGGGTTGGCTGGTCACTGGTGGCTTGGTTGGCCTAATCTCACCCCCTTGGTGGCTCTCACCAGCCCACTATGAGTCATATCAGGGAGAAAAGTTACCCTCTGTGTTTCAAAACTATTTTGTACTATATCAGAGATAAGGTCTATTATTGCTATAAAAGGGTAATGAACATTAAAAAAAACCCAGATATTTGGAGCTTCAAGTCTCCTCTTGTGGGAGGAGCTTCCACTTTACAGAGGGATCCAGCTCCTCATCAAAGTCATCGAGCTCCTGCTCCTTGGAGAGCTCCAGGAAAACCTGGAAGGGAGGTAGGAGAGGAGAAGAGAGACAGATGATTCACATCTTTCCATAGCTCTGAGCATACTTTTATGTCTCTGGATGAAATAGGACAATGGAAACAGCCCCACCTGCTCCAGGGTGGACTGTGAGAGGCTGTACTCCTCCACGTCGAAGCTCTGCTTCACTGTGGGAAGGAGAACAGACATGGGGGTTTATAGATTTAAACTTTCACTAACTGAATCATTGTACGACACAAATAGCAAGTGAAAGCAACAATGCTGAGGGATGCAGCGGACATTCCTAGGCTGTGCACGTTATATGGTTGAAATATGCAAATGTGCTTGCTTAAGGTAGGAAGTCATAGCTGGGTCCAGGCCTGGGTGAGGTTGGAAAGGGCTGAGAAGGCTCCCTTCTCTGCTTTTAAGTTGTACTTTAGCAGCCTTGACACAGGAACAGCTTGTGAAAATAAGAGACATTTTGAAGATGAAAACACAAGGTGACTGAACAGAAGACATCAGAGGGTTTTTTAAAGAAGCAGATATCTTAGTAGGTCTTTTCTAGAAGCCACAGCAGCCTGTCCTTAGCCAAGCTGGACATTTTTCTGCTTGATCAAGTTGACTGGGAAGGACAGTTAGAGTCTGCATAATGGCCCAGTAGATGAATTTTTTTGTGGAAATATGGTTCCAGGGTCCCAGGCTAATAAACACCAATGTCAATGTAGGGAGCACTGGGAATGATCAGACAGCCTGGGGAGATTAGGTACTCAGTGAGACCAGAAAGAAGAGGTATCACGATGGCCAGGGCCTCTGTTAACAGGGGTCAGAAATGCTTCTAGAGCCAGGTGATTAGAATTTCTTTAAGTCAAGTAGCAAGCAAGCAAAGACCTCAATGACATTGGAAAATGAAACAAACAAACAAATATCTGGAGGGAAGCCACCAAAGGAGCCCACTGGAGATGATGTAGGTCTGCTTCTCTATCTACATCCTGAGTCTGTAATATGCATTGCAAAGGCAGGCACCTTAAATGTGGTGTCTGCAGTGAGTGTGTATCAGTGATCTAAAAAAATGTAACCGGCATTGCTGTACAGTGAACTTTGTGTAATCTTGTGCTGGGTTCAGTGCCCAAAATACCACTACTAAGTAAAAGGGAAAAAAACATCCACCAGGCATTTTGTCTACAACTACACTTACAAAACCCATTGACCTTATTGACACTGGAGTTCAGATTTTAACGATATGATCTAGCCATCACGTCCCAGTTCAGGTGGTTATTTCTGTAGTTATTCAGTTTGGGAATTACCACTTAGGTCTCACTCAACCTGGTCTCTCTTACCTGTCTCCAGTTTAAAGAAGGCCTGTGATAAAGGTTGTACATCCTCCACGGGCAATTTATAGACCATCAGCGAAGAGTATCTGCGAAACCCAAAATATAAATAATGTAAGAAGCAAAAGAAAAGAAACATATTATGAAATGGTGAGATAGATCTCCAAATGGGAAGAGGAACTAGATATTGAAAGAGGAAGAGGGAAAGGAGAGCAGTGGGAAGTTAAAAAAAAAATTAAGATGCAGTGTAGACATGTAACAAACTCCCCTAATGAATATAATCATTTTGTACTGTAGTACTTTTAGAAAGGAGATCAACAGAAAATACAATATTTGAATTTTGACTGGATGTTAAGGAGTTTAAATATAAAACACATGGGTGATTCAAATGGAAAACTCTTTCCTAATACTATTTGAAAAACTTATTATCTGTATTATTGTATCCCATTAGATTTCTGAATATGAAAGACAGCATAGAGCTGTCTTGATTACATAGAATGTGCCAGTTCTTAGGAGATAAATATTACCACACTTAAAAGTGAAGTGTCATGCTATCTGTAATTCACTGTTGCAGGGTAGAAAATTTTTAAAATCCAATGTGTTATTCAAGATGGGATTCTGTAAATGTAAAAAGACATCAGTAGAAAAAGTGGTGAAATCTGAATGAATCTATAATTTAGTTCACAGTAATATACCTTTGCTAATTACTTCGCTTTAAAAACAGAGTCTCAGTTTCACAAGATGTTAATAGTGGAGACTGGGCAAAGTTATACAGGAATTCTTCATATTGATACAATTTTCTTTTTTTTTTTTTTTTTTTTTTTGAGACAGGGTCTCGCTTGTAGTTCAGGCTGGCTCTGAGCTCAGCCTCAAACTCACATCACAGCAATCCTCCTGCCTCTGCCTCCTGAGTGCTGGAATTACAGGCGTGAGCCACCATGCCCGGCACTGTGGTATGTGGAACTGATTGCTGCTGGGCGTTAGTCTCCACACCCAGTATTATATGTGGTTACCAGGGGATCAAACCTGGGCCCTTGTGCTTGGTGAGACAGGCACCGGAACCACTGAGCTAAATCCCTGGCCCTTGATACAATTTTCTATGTCTCTCTAATTATTCTAACTTAAAAACTTTGGAAAAAATAAATAAAATTCTTGAAGTGAATTCCTGGTAAACACCAGCTTGTTTTCTAGGGTACTTATTGGAATAACAAAATTTATTGTAAAGACCTGCACAATGACAAGATGACAGGACCAGAGTAGCACCTAGCACACTGAAAAGGGACAATTCAGGTGACAGTGACTTCTTAATCAGCCTCCTACTATTTTGCTGTGTCCCACAAATACAGAATTTTCTTTTTTCTTCTTTTCTGGGTTAGATGTGGCCCTGCTTAACTATGGTGATGCAAAACAGCTCTCAGGAAAAAGAAAATATTTTGTACCAGATCAAAAGCAGGAACCAGTTTTACCTTTCCTGCTGAGCAGCCTGAGGGAAGAGCCTCAGGATCTCCTCGTGGAGGGGCGGGATCTGAGCAGGAGTCCTCACCTTCATCTCGAGCAGATAATCTTTACCGAATTTGCTTTTCAGGTGCTGGATGGAACCGATACACCTGGAGCAGAAGCAGAAATTCAAGGTGAACAAGACAAAGAAGGGACGCATGTCTAGAAATATGCTCAAAACTGGGAACCATGGCCCCATCATTTCAAAAGGGAGGGGTCACCATCCACAGTGCGGATGGCTCAGGCGTGGGCTCAGGATGGGGACTCGCCTCAGCTTTCCGGACACCATGATGGCCACACGGTCACACACAGCCTCGGCTTCAGCCATGTAGTGGGTGGTCAGGAGGGCACCCCTCTCTGTGTTGCTGATGGTGGCCCGGATTGCTTTCCTGTAGCGTCAAGAAAATACTGATAATTAATGGATGTCTTCTGATTCTTTTAGAAATGGTGGGGAGGAAATCTCACATGCCAGAAAGGAGAAATACTAAATCTAGAGGAAAAATGGCATCTGGCAGAAGAGCACAAGCCAATCCATTTGGACAGGAATATTGGAGAGTCTTTTTGTTCTGTTTTGTTGCAGTTGGCAGAGTCCCAGCTCCAGTCTAGCCCTTTCACTGAGTCACATGCCCATCCCTAAACTGGGGACTTTGACTGAAGAAAGGAGTGGAGAAAAACTTGGCAGGAGAAAACTTGGCAGAATGATACATGAATAGAAAGTCTGAGCCAAAAGGTAATGGTGCAAGACAAGACAGATAAAATGAGCTTCCCTCCTGTAGCATCAGGACTTCTATGGCTGAGAAAGCCAAGACAGAAAATGTTGGAATGGCAGCTTGCAGAAACCCTAAACTTCTCAGGCCTATTGGATCCCTCAGCTCTCTCTTAGCCAGTAGCTATTGGACAAACAGAAAACTGTACAAAGCAAGGCCAAACAAGCAAACAAAGTCCTGAATGAATATTGCGTTCTGAAAATCTTATTTTTCCCTCAAAGAAAACTGGATCACAGAAATAATTCTTGGCCACATATTAATTATTAATTACATAGATATAATTTGCTACTCAAGATAATCTGAAGGGAAGCTTTTTTGGGTGTATATTTAACAATAGTAACAAAGCCGAAAGCAGCACTGGCCCAGCTGGCCCCAGGGCTCCTCACCATATCTGCCGCTGGTCCATGGGGTCCATCCCAGTGGACGGCTCGTCCAAAAGCAGCACCGACGGGTTACCCAAGATGCTCAGCGCGAAGCACAGCTGGAATGGACGGGGACAGCGCGTTGGCTGTGGCTGCTGAGCACCGAGCCCCACCAAGCCCTCGGTACCTTTCTCTTCATTCCCTCGGACAAGGTCCTCACGGGAGCCTGAAGCTGGTCCTGCAGCTTGAGTGCTTTCCCCAACCTGCAGGGGACAGGGCAGAACCTCAAGGCCAGCTCCAGGATGTGAGGGGCGCAAGGAGGGCACGCGCAGGGAGCGGCTATGCGGAGCGGAGCCCAGGCCCACGGCGGGGGTTCTGGACACACTGGGACAAGCAGACACTCGGAATCTCACAAATGATCCGACCCCCACCTCACAGATCCAGTTTGTATCTTGTTAATCTATAGGCATATCTTATGACATCCAAATAGTTCTCGTGCACTGTAGTTCATATCTAAATGCTATATGAATTCACAACAAATTTTATCGTTGGATATGTATGTACTTTTGGGGGGGGTATACTGAGAAAAACTATTAATAGCAGCAACTACACAAGCCTGGCCATAGCAACGAAGCAGCAACAATGACAGAGTCAAAGACAAACTGGACATTGGCATAGCATGCTAACCAATAATGTAGAACCCTTACCCATAGAAATGAGACCTACAATTGCAGATAGACACAAAGACGAGCCAAATGTTGACATATAGTATCTACTAAATGCAACAACTATACCTCTATTAATAGAATTCAATAGCAATAACTTAGAGATAACTAAATATCTAAAGATTAATAAAGCTTAATAGTCAAGTAAAGATACTATGGGATTTTGTTCTTTTTCCCTTTTGCTTATGTTTTCTTTATTTTGTTCTCTGATTTTTCTTCTTTTTAATGTTTGTTTTTTAAAAATGTTACTTTAGCCGTTAATTTTTTCTTTATTAGATTCTTTATCTAATTTTTCTCTCCACTTTTCCGCGGGAAAGAGAGAGGGGAAGGGGAGAGGGAGGGGAGGAGGGAGAGGAGGACGGGCTGGGCTATGTGAGTCTTCTTTGCTCATCCTCAACGTGGAGCACATCGTCACCCCCACCCTCCTCCTGCCCCCTGGGCACAGAGCAGGCCTGGCGCGGACTCCATGTACCGTGTAACGGCCACCTCCGCATGGCCCTTGCGCAGCCCCTTCACGGCAGCGAGTGCGTCCAGGTGTTCCCGCACCGTGAGGCTGGGCCACAGCATGTTCTCCTGAGGACAGTACCCCAGGAACTCCGGGGGCTCAGCCGCGCTGGCCCCTCTCAGGATCACCTGTGAACAGATGGACACAAGGTCGCTGTGAGAACCTGCAGTCCCTCCTGGTCTCACTACAGCATCCTTCTCTTCCTCAGTTTGGCTGTCATCTAGACAGGGAGAAATAATTCAACACATAGACCCAAGGAACACAAAAGTATCACATTATCCAACATCGAAAATTCATTGAGATGCAAATTAAAACTACCCCATAATATCATCTCACACCCATTCTACTACCTGCTACCAAAAGGAGGAGAGGTAAGTATAGGTGAAGCGGGAGAGAAAGAGAATTCGTGTTTATTCTGGGTGGGATACATATTTCAGTACGGTCATCGTGGGACACAGAAGGAATTCTCATCAGCAAATGAAAACTCCATGTAACTCGCGGTCCGGTGCTCCCATTTCTGGATATCCATCCTATGGAATGCAAATCATTATGCTCAGGAGATGACACAGTCTCCTCTTCGATGCAGCGTTACTCACAGTGGGCAAGACGGGAAGTCAACTGAGTGGATAAATGGAGAAAATAGTGTGGTACCCACACGTGACAGGTCACAGGTTAGCTCTTCAAAAAAAGAGAAATCCTGTCATTTGCGATGACACGGGTGAATCAAGAGGACAATTTTACTGAATAAGACAGGTACTGAAAAAAAGAAACATTGCATAATCGCAGTTGTGTGCAGCTAAGAAGTTGAACTTCTATAATAAGAAAGTAGAATGAGGTTTAGCAGAGGACATGAGAGGCAGGTGGAAGAGGAAAAGGTAGCTGTGGACCCGAGCTTGCAGGGCTTCCGCTGGAAAGGGCTGAGCTGCTGTGACCTCTGGCACAGAATGGCGACTACAGAAATAGGAACTCACTTCATTTTTTATATTACTAGAGGAATACATTTTCCACCCCAAAATGATAAGCATGTGAGGTAGTTTTTGTTAATTAGCCCAGTTTAACAATTCGTATTGTAACTAGATAGAAAAGTTCGCAATGTATCCAATAATAAACATGTCCAATTACTAAAGACGAATGAAAATACACTTTAGAACTTATTTCTAAAAAGAACAAAAGAAACAAGTTAGACTTGTTGCATCTTGACATGATGGCTGACAATAAATTCTCTCAATAGTATCAGCCTAAGCACTTTAATTTAATTGTTCAAAATTTCATTTCATTCCCATAACTTTTATTTTTAGTTTTTAGATTTTTAGAGATACGATATCACTTTGTAGCTTAAGCTGGCCCTGAACTTACTATGTAGCTCAGGTTAGCCTTGAGCTCTTGACAGTCTTCCTGCCTCTGCCTCCCGAGTACTGGGATTACAGGTGTGAGCTACCATACCCGGTGCTATAGCTTTATTTTTGTTCCTTTCATGTTACAAATGTTATGTACAACCTCTGTCCAGAAAGGAGAGACTCTCCTGCCCTGATGACATCTCTATTCTATGAAGAGATAAACAAATAACCAATTGGATGAGAGTGTTTTTAATTAGTAGTTTGACATAAATCTTTGGGAAGCTGGTGGAGAAGAGCAAGGAAAATGTCTTATGTTTGGGGGTCAGAGAGCCTGCTTGTGGGCACAGAGCCAACTCAGCAGAGGAGGAGCAGGTGCCAGCCATGGGCCAGGGCTGAGGGAGGATTTGGGGCAGAGCAACAAGCAAGAGCAGGTCTGGTGCAGGGTGTAGATCAGTGTGTTCTTGGACTCAAGGTCAGGCAAGTGGCCTGGAGCCAAGTGAGTAAAAGAGAAAGATGCAGCAGACGGACATCGAAGTCAACAGCACTGCCACAGGTGAGTGGACCTGCCGGAGAGGAGATGGCTGAGAGTGTGGAGGACAGTAACACGGCGGAGAAACTTCATGCGGGCAGATCTGGTTAAGCTCCTCACATAACACCGAAGGAGCTGTTCTATACCTTAGGGCCTTCCCTTTGAAATCTTTCTCTCCATCAGGCCAGGGAGCGACTATGCATTTCCTCCATTTTTGGTCAGAATTATAAGGTCACACTCATTAGGGGATTCAGCAGAACTGTGATACTTAGAGATAACTAAATATCTAAAGATTTTAGATACTGTCTCACTCTTCACTACGATATTTGTCAATCACGTTCATGGCCACACATTCCTCCCTGGATCGACCATGGCTCTTTTCCCTGGTATAGTCCACAGACCTCAGCCTCATTTTGGACACACTTTCCAAAGCAGTTCCTAAGATTTTTATACTTCCCATAGGAACTGGCAGAAAATATTTTTGTCCCTGTCTTATGATCTCACCATCTGGTAACTTGGAGCCCCTGGACACTGTCCGGCCTCTGCATCTGATAGAGACTGTGCAAGGGGCAGAATTTATTCAACTCCATGGCCGGTGTCTACTTCTTGCCATGGTTAGAGGCAATTTTTATCACTTGTACTGTGGTAGCCTCCAAGATGATAGAGTGCAAGGACACGTTAGGGAGGTCCACAAACTAAAGCTTTTGTTTTATATTTTCCACGTACTCAACATGAAACAGAATATTGAAGTAACAACGTTCCGTAAGCATAATCCACAAATTGTGAGCCCCAGTAACTGGAATTCTTCATGATTTTGATAATAATTCTTATCCAAATACACTGGCCAACATTCTTCCTTAATTCACTTAAAAGAAATAAAAAGTTGGTTAACACAGTTAGCAAGTATCCACATCAATGACTCGTAGTGTGAAGAGGGAGATGACCTGTCCTCACAGTTCTGCTGAATCCCCAAATCAGTGTAACATTGTGCACTTTCACAATTCATTAATTTGTTCTTCAGTATATTCTTTAAATAACAAGTTAATTCTGTAATATATTGTCTTTGTAACTTAAAAAAAAAACTAGTGACACTTTCCCTGTCGCGCCCCAGATACTATTATGTAAGACACTCTTCATCTCGTCCACCTACCTGACCTGCACTTGGTCTGGTTTCTCCAGTTATCATCCTAATGGAGGTGCTTTTGCCAGCTCCATTATGTCCCAAAAGTCCTAACACTTCACCTGCAAAGGAAAGAAAGAACATACATCAGCAACAATAGCACCATTATTAGAGTTCTCAGTCTGTGGTATGGGATTTGTTTATAACATTCCCTTTGACTGTCACGACTGCCCAAGTTAGAGCTTTGGAGAGTCTCAGGGACTCGCCAGCATCTGCGCACATGGGGAAGGCAGGGGTGTCAAGCAGAGGAGGCAGAGGCCAGCAGTTCATCTCTTCTGACTCTCTGCCTCACCATGATCAAGATTTCAGAGTGTCCTAGCACAGCCCAGGTCAGTCTTCTGGCAGATGGTAGTGATCATTGGGAAAACAACCACATTAAAAAATGAAATGTGAGGTTTCAATGGTTTATTGGAACATAAAGCTTGTTATTTTAATTCATACCCCACTGTGTCCCTCTTCAAGGATAAATTAATTTTTGTTAAAGAAGTTCCTCAGCCAAAAACAGAAGAGTTACTGCATCCAAACCTTTTCTAACACAGAAAGAGACATTCCTTGTTCCTATTTTCTTCTTTTTCTTAAAAAAGAGGCATTTCTTCTCTGTGTACTCCTTACGTAGGCAGCTAGCAACAATGGCTGGCTTCTGTAAATGACAAATCATATGAGGGAATGATATATGACAGATATGGCATTTTTTAAAAACCAGGACTAAAGAAAGAAATATTTGTATCGATGGTACAAAAGCAATGAAGAATCAAACCTCTGGTACCTGAGCACACCAAACCTCTGACCTGTCCGTGAAAGCTTCCATACCAGGCATTAGTGGGAAAAATATCCCTTAATGGGAGTATCCTTCAAGAAAGACTAAAAGGGGGTCACTTTATTAAAGCTCAGTTTTGGGGTTCTGATTGTCTTCATGCTGTATGGGAGAACGGTATTTTCAGGCAAAGAAATCGCATTGTAAAGTTCTGAGCTGAAGCAGGTACTTTGTAAATGAAATTCTGCTTGTATTTCTAAGTGAAACTGACAGTCACTTTGGAATTTTGCAGATGTTTTTAAAAACTAAATGATTTGTGTAAATATCATATCTTTTCTCTGGTATGAGAAAATAGAAATGTAAATGAATTCTACTAAATATATAGTTGATATTGTGAAATAGAAAATATTTAAATGGAAAGAGGGTGTAGGAGTAAATAATGCGGGGAAAAAGAATGTGATAGTAGTAAAGAAAAAAAGAAACAAAGCTTATATAAATACAGGGTGGGGGGTTGCAGGGCAGGGGAAGGGGAAAAATGAGAATCAAGTCGTATTCTGGTACAAACTCTCAATGTTGAATGAGATAATGAT
>PVIR01026554.1:0-23796 GCA_004026965.1 Petromus typicus | reverse complement strand
CCCGGCCCCTGAGTAACAGCTTTTAAAGCATCTATACTACTACTAATAAAAATCTTCATGGGGGCCGGGGATATAGCTCAGTGGTTCTAGCGCCTGACTTGCAAGTGCAAGGGCCTGGGTTCCATCCCTGGTAACCACATGACAATACTGGGCGTGGAGACTCACCCCAGCCGCAACCAGTACCACATACCACAGTGCCGGGAGTGGTGGCTCACGCCTGTAATCCCAGCACTCAGGAGGCAGAGGCAGGAGGACTGTTGTGATGTGAGTTGGAGGCTGAGCTGAGGACCAGCCTGAACTACAAAGCAAGACCCTGTCTCAAAAAAAAAAAAAAAAAACTTCATGGACCATTTTTATGGGATTCTTTAATAATGAAATTTAAAAGGGTTTTTGTTGTATATTAATAGAAGTTATGATTAGTAATCCGAATACATAGAATTTTTAGTGCTTAGTTTAATTTACTATTAACTTCATCTAATATTTTAAGAACTATAGAGGTTTGCATTTGACCAGAGGTAATTCTGTATGAATTTTAGATTCATTTGAAAGAAAAATTCTTTGCACTTAAATGAAATGTTAACTTGTAATTATTTCCCTCTTACATAAAAGTGGTGAATTTTTTAAAAAATTATACAGTAAGTCCCCAACTTAAAAATACTGGAATTGGTAACTTCCACAGGTGTACTGTAAAAGGTGGAACTCACCTTATCAGATTATAAATGAATCTAGAGTATTGTCCTAGAACATAACTTGTTCATAGTCAAGGACTTATTTTATTCAACTTTCATAGGCATACTAAATTATAGATTTATTGGATTTACTTGTAGTCAGCAACTTATTGTCTTGTTTGTGCTCTAAAAATCAAACAAGCCAGGCATGGTGGTATACACTGGTGACCCAGGCCTCCAAAGACTGAGGCAGGGGTATCACCATGAATTTAAGTCTACCTTGAACTGCAGCAAGACCTTGTTCCTAACAAAAATTTCTTAGAGAATAGGCAAAATATTATTGTATCTCTTAGTTTGGAAAGTCGAGTGACTGAAGATTATGGAAACATTAGAAGGGTCTTTGAGTAAAGCCAGGTGATTTTATTTACATTTTTCTACTTATAGATACATACACTTTTAAGATGTTTAAAGTAGAACATCTTAGTTCTTAACAAATAGGCAAATTATACTGGCTGTTCAAAGATCACTGAACAGTTACCTTTTCTAAGAATTTAACTCTCTTATTCTCAGAGCTGAACTTCTGGGAATGTGCTAGATAAGATAAATGGCATGTTATGAACATGGTTAATCTTTGGATCCATGTTTATAGTTTCAAAATTGACATTTAGCACTTACAGCACTCTTTCATCATTTGTACAACTAAGAATTTGTTTAGGTCATAATAGATAATGTAATTGCTCTTTTTCACTGACTTATGGCAGAAAAGGTGTGTATTTTCATATTAGGTCTGGGGCTACAGTCTTTTTCTTAGCATTGGCCTCATTTCAGTTATTTGTAAAATGAGAATATTCATCAAGCCTGTTGTAAAGTCTCAGGAGCATAGTGTGTGTCTGCTACAAAGTGGATAATCATTCATTTATATTTTCCTCTACTTTTGCTTTGTTAATTAGCAGTTCTTCAGAGGGCAGGGCAGAAGACAAACTAGTCAAAATATGTCCACTGGGAAAAAGACATTTTGACTGTTCTTAATTTAGACAAGTATCTATGATGTATCTGCCCATGTTACTACAAACAAAATAGTTTTGATATAAAGAGATTTTTTAAAATGTGAAATCAATTTACATTATTCTTCATTGATTTAAACTTGTGAAGTGGAGGTTCATATCTGGCCTTTTGTCTTGTCATTGAGGTTGCAAGTGGCCTCTTGCGATAAGAATAAGGTCTGGGAGAAAAACTGGTGGTGGTATCCATTTGGGATGAATTTAAAACAGTTCATTTTGGGCCGGGGATTTAGCTCAGTGGTTCTGGCGCCTGTCTTGCAAGCTCAAGGACCTGGGTTCAGTCCCTGGTAACCACATACAATACTGGGCGTGGAGACTTAATGCCTAGCAGCAACCAGTACCACATACCACAGTGCCGGGCGTGGTGGCTCACACCTGTAATCCCAGCACTCGGGAGGCAGAGGCAGGAGGATTGCTGTGATGTGAGTTTGAGGCTGAGCTCAGGGCCAGCCTGAACCACAAAGCGAGACCCTGACTCAAACAAAAACAAAAACAAAAACAAAAGACAGTTCATTTGGTTATTTTGGGGGCAGTTCCAGAAAATATTTATATATAGGAAATAATGTATTCTTACTATCTTCCTTTCCTTACTCCAATATTTCTGTTCCTTGCATAGTTAACTATAATTTTTAATTTATCTGAAAATACTATTCGATGTTTAATTTTATTCTAAAAGAACAATTTGTAATAAACAAAATTTCTCTTAAAAAATTAACCTTTGACTTTATTAGCACTTGTAGTTTACCATGATAGTTTTTAAAGGAGAGATATTAAGCTCTTCAGTTTACCCATACTTCTATGACAATAATTACAACATCGAGTTTAAAATTTACTTATTTCAAACTCCTTAATCTATAATATATGGTTTTTGGATTTTTGTTTGTTTGTTGTTTTGTGGTACTAAGGATTGAACACATCCTTACACATTGCTAGGCAAGCACTCTTCCGCTGAACAACATCCTCTATCCACCCTTCCCTTCCGACAGGATCTTGGTAAATTGTCCAGGCAGGCCTTGAATTTATAATCCCCCCTGCTTTGGGTTTCTGAGTAGTTGGGATTACATGTGTATGCCACCATGCCTAGATGGTTTTTTCTTGCTACTATATTTTTGGAGTATCTAATTGTGTAGTAAGTGTATATACTCCACTGTGGGAAGATTAAAAAAAAGCTTAAATTTAAAAACTCATTAACCATCAAAATTTGATGTGGTAAGTGCAATAATTAAGAAGAAAATAAGGTAGCATTAAGTGAAGAAAAGAAAATCATTCCTTGAAGGGAAATTACTCTGCTTCACTGAGTTTATTTTGGAAAACAGCCAAATCACTTCATTAACTTTGAACACCATAAAAAACACCTTACTACCTTCTTTGAACAGTATTTTTAAACCCTGTTCTGAGATCTTGAAATAAAAAATAAGTTCTTATTTGCTTATGACTGCAAAACCCTATATATAAACTTGGCTATGTAAAGCAGTGATCCTCAGACTTAGTTTCTATTAGAATCATCTGGAAAGTTTTATTAAAGTGCACCATCTGGTGCCATCTCAGGAGTGTCTGACTCCATGGTTCTGAAGAATGTCCAGGAATTTCCAAGCAAGTTCCAGTTGACACTGGTGCTTCTGATCCAGAAATGGTCCATTGAAAACTGCTCATTAATCTGAATTTTTCAAAATGTAATGGCTTCCTACTGTTAGCCATTAGTTGTTTCAAATTTAATTACTATCACATCTCAGTAGTATTGTTTTGAGCTCTTACGTACCACACACTGTTCACTTTTTCACAGAATTTCCCTTAAGCTCAGTCACGTAGAATCAACAGTGTTTTAGCATTATAATGGTAAAAGTAATCACCACCATGTATGCCAGAGGTGCCAAGTTTGCCAGTTCAGAGAAACTCATTTAATCTTCATAGTAGTTTAATAAGTTACAATACATAATCCTTATTTTAGGTGGAACAACTGAGGACTACAAAGGTTAAGTAATTTCCCATTACAGTGGTACCTCAGTTTATGAACTTAATTCTTTCCATGGTTCTGATCACAAAGTTTGTTCCACTATCTACTTGCAATTGAGGTACCACTGTATTCACACAATAAGTATATAGAGCAGCCAGAATTTGCTATTCTGCATTCCTGTGCTAATAAGAATAAAACTATGAATACTGATGGAGCATAGGAGGGAAGGACTAATTTGACTGTCCCTTAGAAAATCCAAAGGCAAAAGAGATGGACCTGGAGTGTCAGGAGGTGGGGGCTGAAAGCCACAATAATTGAAACTGTGATTATTGCCAGCATAGAGGGCCATTTGTGCAAAGTACAGAAAACTTGAGGGAGCATATGTTCCACAGAGTGTGAGTGCTTACATAAAAAAAATAATGCAATTGGGCAGGTAGAATAAAAAAGAAAAGATCTTTTAAGACAAGTGGTCATGTTCGAGAAGAATTTTGTACACGAAGCTAAAAAGTTTTAAAACTAGAGTTAGTGTTTCGGTGGGTGTGTGGATGTGTGTATGTGTTTTCCCCCTTTGACTTTCATCAGTGTACACCAATGATTCTCAAATAATGATCAGGCAACATCCTCTGGACACTTGTTAGAAATGCATATTCCTGGGCCCCATTCTATTCCCACTGAATCAGTTAATTTTACTGGACTCCAAGTGACTTCATGCTACTGTAGTTTTAGACCACTGCACTAGGTAATTGAATTGTTGAATAAAAGCCTTCAAAATAGTGAAAAGTTACTGTAATGATAGTAATTATATATATATGACCAGTGTAATTCTCAGAGAGTACAATGCTCAACAAATTTGAAATGTTAGTACCTTTTAAGGGATACGTATTTCAACATGATCAATTTATATTCTACCTTTTAAGCCTTTTTTCTTCTGTTACTATAAAAAAGATCAAATTTAGGATAAGAGTTTGTTAAATCACCATTCAGAAATCAGTATTCTAATTATTCCTTGAGTATGAGAAGGACTTAGAAACTTGCCAGCTGATTTTAATTATCAAAACCAAAAAAGAAACAATAAATCCTGTTCTTTTATCCCAGTTGCTTATTAACATATAAAACATATAAATGTTATATTCTGTTTAATCCAGATGTATTGAAGGAATAGAATGTAAGTCATAAAGTGACTGTAATAATTCAGCCTTTCCTAGTTGAAATAAAAATATAGAAAGTATAATGTAGGATTCTCAAGTAAATGCTAATTGTGTGTCACTATCTTTTTTGCCAAAGTATACTTGATAATGGTAATAAGTGTATTTGCATGGTTTCTGGTACCAGATTCTGTACAAAAGCCTTATGTTTTTTATACTTGTCCTTTAATTTGTAGGTAATGTAATCTTAATTTGCCCAATTCTTCACAAGCATCCCTCTCAGTATTACTCCAATTTTAGTACATGTGCTGCAGAAGCAAGCACTACACAAGCATTAAAGCCCAATGTATACAGTATTTGTTAATGATTTGTATATCCATCCCTGTTATTAGGTATACAGAACACTTTTCATCTTGGAAATATCAACAAGAAAAACAAGTAATACGTTATAATTAGGTGGTTAAGCCTCAGAAAAAATTTAGAAATGAAAAGTCCACTGAAGAATCAGCTCTAACTTGTTCATTTTACAGAGGGGGAAACTAAAATCCAGGGAAGTTAAACTGATGATTTGCTGATGGTCTGGGTCACAAAGGTACTGAATAGAAGAATTAGAATTGTAGGCAGGCCTACTTGAATTACAATCTAAAAGGCACTACTGCATTGAAGAGGATATTCCTCAGGCTTATGTAACAGTAAGGGTTTTCCTCAATAAATATTAATAAGGTATTAGGTTTTCCTTCACAAGAGTTAAAAACAATAGTAGAAACCTAATTCTGTTTTTCAGAATTCATAAAAACACCAACAAAAAGATGTAAACCCTTGCTTACTTACTCTAACTACTCAGTACATGGGAGAATATATAAACCCACCAATTATATATTCAACTTTCTGATAATATCATACAAATGCTAAGGTGATACTTAAATCTGGGATGTACTTAGTGAATTACTTTCATTTATAACTGAAAACTTTCAGTTATTTTCAGGAAAAACTAGTCTAAGCCAAAAGCCTTATTACCTGATTTTTGTCAACAAGTAATCTGTAATTAAAGTATGTCAGCCTCCTAGAATCTGAATTTGTTGTTAACAGGTTCTGCCCAAAGCCTTCTGAATTGTTTTTAGAAGCCATTTCTATAAATTGTATGTTAAAATATGAAATGTGTAAAAGTCACCATTTGAGTCTTAATGAAATAAACACTAGGATTTCTACGTGAGAGGCAAATTAAATATATAAGAAATGAGAGAGTATGGTCATTTCAAAATATGTCCTTTCAGATGACTAAAGGAAGAACATTGGAATAGAATTGGGAATTACTTTTAAAGGAATATACATAAGGCAGATTGTAAATGTTGGCCTACAAAAATTTTTAGACGTCATTGATTTACTGAGACCTTCATTTTAAAAATTAGACTTCTGAATACTGAAATTGTGAGAATAAACTTACTGAGGTATTTCAAATTATATTTGTTTTTAAGTAAAAAGCAAATGTCTTCTACATTAAGAGTTGGAAGGTAGATGAAATGTTTTTAGAATAACTTAATGAAATATTCTAATTTTTTCCAGTGCATCTGGGGGAGGTGGTGTAGCCATTGACAACAAAATAGAACAAGCAATGGTAAGTAAAAGTTTATAGTCCTCTCGTTTGATAGATTGTTGGTTGTATGAAGCACTTAATTTTTATCAGTTCTAAATAGCATGCTAATGCCTTTAAACAAAGTTGACTAAGATTATATTTTTTGATAATGAGAATTAGAGATCTCTAGAACATTGGGAATTTTAACCCAGAAGTATCATTTGAGTAAATATTTCTCCCATTTGAATGTCTTACATTTCATGCATTACTATTGAGAAAGGCCTGTTGGAGGAACCATGCAGCATGTTCTCAGGAGAGCGCGATCATCTTCTGGTCATCATGGGTTTTGACCCACTGAGTTCCGGTTGTTAGGCTTGTTTATAGTTCTCATTTTTGCTGTTGCTAGCATTTTTTTTTTTTGTTCCCTTAAAAGTATTTTATAAATATTATATAAAATGTTGACTTCATATAATTTAAAATATAACTAGGTTAAAAATAAATCAGATTTTTAAAGTTGAGGTTATAGGTCATTTTATCTCTAACATCGAGCCATGACTACTTTCATTATATGACAGCTTTCCATTGGAATATTACATTCCTTTTATGTTTTCTTACTATAACATTTAAGAATGTCCTTTTAAGTTTTTTTATTATTTTTAATTCTAAGTTTAACCTTTTTTAGATGAGCCTTGCTATGTTTCCTAGGCTGGTCTTAAATTCTGGTCTATTCCCCCAACCCTCACCTCACCATTAGTGAGGATTACAGGCCTCAACCACTATGTCTGGAACTAATTCTGAGTTTATAATTGACCATGTAGAGAAGAAACACCTCTGAGAAATAGTTTTTTGATTGTTTTTTGTTTTGTTTTGTTATGGAACTGGAGATTGAACTCGGGACTTTGCATTTGCAAGGCAGGCACAGAACCATTGAGCTACACCCCCAGCCCAGGGATGTCATTTTAAACTTGGAAAATTCTGGGCTGGCTGCTATAGGTGAAAACTAAATTTTTCCCACCCATTTCCCATAAGTCCAGATACAGCAGAAATATTAAAAGCAAAACCAGAAAGCTAATATAAAACACCTTGTGTTTATGAGGGACCGTCGACTAGAATCAAATAGCTGTGCTTTTCCTTTCATTCTTTTTGACATTCCTAATTTTGTTTTTCACAGGATCTGGTGAAAAGCCATTTGATGTATGCAGTAAGAGAAGAAGTGGAAGTTCTAAAGGAACAAATAAAAGAATTAGTTGAAAGAAACTCTTTACTTGAACGAGAAAATGCACTGTTAAAATCTCTTTCAAACAATGATCAGTTATCCCAACTCCCAGCCCAACAGGCCAATCCTAGTAGCACTTCTCAACAGCAAGCAGTAATAGCACAGCCTCCACAGCCAACGCAACCTCCACAGCAGCCGAATGTCTCCTCTGCATAAAGCTTTCTTAAGCCTCATTAAGGGAAAAAACAGAAAGCACTCTATCCTTGTGTGCCACTGGTGTTCTTTTCCTCCACTTTATACGAAAGCAAGTAGCCATGCTTTGGTTGTGTGTTTGGCCTTTTCAGTATTAGACAATCATTCTACAAGAGCTTTTCCTCTTAAGAGTTCATGCAGCACTGTTGACGTCTGGTTCTGTCATCAGTACACAAGGAGAATAATAGGTGGGGATTATGACAGCAAGCAAAGTCTGCATTTTACCTGATGCGCGTGAGTGGGGTCTGTAAGCATTTTGGTGGCTCTCCCGTGTTTCGTATTATCCATGGGTTTACCTTGAGCCTTCTTCCTATCATATTATAAATAACAGTTCATCTAAAGAGCCACTTTTCTTTCAATATCAGTAATTTTTGCCTACATAAGTTTTCATTTATTTGTGTTTTATTTATTACAGGGCTGCTATTTTCATAATGTACATGAACAATGTCACAGAACTTTTTTAATTTTTTGAATAATTATCAGTAAAGGAATTAAAAGACAGGATTGCGTTTAATTGATAAAACGTTTAGGCAATAATTGAACAAAAGAATCCTGGCATATTTCTAACACTAATGGCAATTTACCTTTGGTATTTATTTTCAGTAGTAAAGACCCAGCTTGAATGTAAATTTTGTATAGTGTAAGTATGAAGAACATAGTGCAGCTGTACAGGTAGTCACCAGTTATTGTGATATAATAAATAATTGGGCTATTTTGATGAAGAAAACTTTGTTCATTTTGTTTCTACTTTCTAATAGAGAAATTGCCATGATTCCTCTGCTTTTCAACATTTCGTATGACTTTTTTTTTTTCCAAGTGGGAATAAAAAGCTGTGAAATTGTTCAACCTACTTTGTAACCAAAGAAGCAAAGCTGTGTAATGGAGTTTTGGGTTATTTTTTTTTTTTTTTATAATGCACATTCTTTATGTATTTTTATTTAGTGTTTTTCTTGGTCACAATTTTCTTTGCTGTCTAGCATGATCTGCATGACCTATAATCTTTGAACCACTTTCGTACCTCATGTTTTTATCCAGCACTCTTATTGTAATATGTACTAGTCTGTGAACAATGTCAAATAAAAAAGAACGAACAGGTAGTATGGTGGAGCTGAGCTAGTGTAAAATGCACTAGTTGTACAAAAACAAAAATGAAGTGAGCCATCTTTTGTTCATTTAAAATGGTGTTTTGAATTTCGTATGCAGAAAACGTTTTTGTTACATTGCAGATTTTAATGTATTTAATAAATGCAACATGCAGATTAAGTGCAGTGTATACTGAGTATTTAAATTAAAATGTACATTTCATAAATACAGTTTCAAGAGAAAGCATCATTTTGTGTATACTAACACATTAAGTGTATGTCAGAAATTGATGTATAAATATATTTTAACACATTTTCTGAAATTAAACTGCAGTTTTGTTGAAATATTTGGCTCTATATGTGTTCAAAATCTGACTAGATTTGTATTTTCACAGTTCAGAATATTCCTTAAACAGAAACCTATGTTATTAATGACAATGATAGTCCTTAAATTTTCAAAGTCAAACAATTTAAAGAATGCAAGAATGGTGAGCAATATTTATACTCAATATTCATATTATGTTAATGATGTAAGTAGGAAATCCTTGTCTACCAAAACTTTTACTTGAATTCAGAAAGGTGCCTGTAGAATTAACATGTGCTATATCTGTAGCCAGCTAGCTAATCAGGAGTTAATGAGAAACAGTAGTTACCTCTACATGTAAAAGAGGGTAAGTGTTCTTTATCTGTTTGAAATAAAAACTTGATCAGATTAACCACAAACAAAAGGCATAAAATTAGTTGTACATTGGATTACCAAATATTTTATATGCTAGTTATGCTGCAGGATATATTGTTCAGTGAACAAAATCTTAATAACGTTAGAAAATTTAAAAGGCCTAAATACACAGTATAGGTTTAAATAACTAAGGATGTGAGTTGAGATTCTGGAGTCACCATAGGTGAGACAAAATGTGAAACTTTGTTGATGGGATGATGTAGTTTCAAATTCCTACACCCTTCCAGTCCTACCAATGTGATACTTGACACAGGCAAAGAAAAACTATATTAGGAAAGGGTGGGTCAGGGATGTCACTCAGTGGGACCGCACACCTACCTGGCAAGTAGAAGGTCCTGAGTTTGATCCCTGATACTGCAAAAAGGGGTGAGGAGTTCAGGACTCAGTGGTAGACTATTCTCCACATCCTGTGTTTAATTCTTAGCAGAGCAAAGAAAGAAGAATGGGTAAAATTTCTGTGAAAATAAGTTTTTTGATTCTGGGAATAGAAAAACATTTCATAAACATAGTCTCCAAGGAAGAGAATATTGGTCAAGGTTTAAACTCATAGTAATTACTTTTATCTATTTTTAAAAATAGAAGAGAGAAAATAGCTAAAAGAATGATTTCTAAGGAGTCAATCTCTAATAACCTAAGAAATACAAATTAGTATTTTTAACAAATTGTTATGTCTTTTAAATAGCAGGGCTTAATGTAATAAGGCAGATTTTCCTGTGTTCTCCAGAAAATAATTTGGCAAGATATATTAAAGCCTTAACTATTAATAAACTGTTCAGTTCAATGACACGATACTTACGGTGCAGTGTTCCGAATATGCATAGTTAATTGTGCTTGTCCTCTCCTTACCCTAGAATTCAGACACCATCTATCTACCATCTCCCCTCCCCTCAAAACAAAAGCGTTGGAAAGAAATATTTACATTCAATCTTAGTCCGAGAAGACACACCAAGCATTCCAAAATCAGGAGCAAACTTGAAAGTGGAAAGCTGTTAGGTTTATGATATTTGGAAATGTCAAGCATTCCCCCAGTTGGTTAGATGTTTCAAGATTAATTTCTATTTTATCTTGGAGTTTTAAAGTCTGTTGCTTCAAATAGAATATTAACTGATTGAAATCCCAATTTAGGGCACAGTCTTGAATGTTATCTTAATTTTCTCAGTATAATTCCTATACTCCAAGGTGCTACTTAAGCTTGCTGTTGGTTTATTTTAGCTAAACAGAAAATCACAGGTAGACATGAATATAGTTTTCTGATACTATAATATGTATACAATTTTTAAACTTAGGTTTTCCCTCAAAATTCAATTTATGTAGTTCCAATATATGTAACTTATAGTTTGTCACATCCTCAAAAGACAAAAATGTAAGGAGTTGGGAAGATTTAAGAATTCAGTCACTAACTTAAAATTAAGTGGAGCTATCTAGCAGGCTTATGGCATGACTCAGTTCTCCAGAAATACTGTTAACATGACAAAGTTCAATTTAAGGATGCAGTTTAAGAACGCAAACAACCCAACTAATACAATGCAACAGGAAATACATACAGTCCAGGCTAGCTTTGTGGGGGAGCTATCTGAAAAGGTGACAAATGTGTCTTGGAGGTTATAACCAGCCAATGGGCAGAGGATTTCAACTACAAAGAAAAAAAAAACAATGGAAGACTTGAAGGAGGCTGTAAACAGGGCTCATTCAGGTAGCCAGGAAATGCCCCACCTCAGAAAGCAAGAGTAATGGGATATTGGGCTCAATTGCAGTAGCAGATGGGAGGTAGGTTGAAAGGCTGAAACTGGAATCTGAGAAATAATTTAGAGTGGATGACAACCCAGAAAAGACAAAAGTTACCCAATTTGGTGAAGCACAAGAATTATGTCTTGGGTCTTTTGGTACCATTTTTCAATAAATATTCCATTCCCAGTGTCAGATGCCCCATTTTCTTGATCCTTCAAGGAAAAATCAAAGAACCCTAACTTGTACTTGGAAGTTGCAGTTGCCTTTTATGTCCGACAGTCGTGTATCTCTGAAACTGAAAATCTTTGTTTCCTCTTAAAAGAATTGCAAGAAATTAAAAGGGTTGAGAAAAGCAAAGAGTGCTAGTCACTTCATGCCTCTGTAAATTCAGGCCTAAAAGTAAACTTAATCCTTTTATAGTCATAATTGCCATGATTTCAAAGGTTTTCCCTAAAAGCTCTGGTCTCTGCAAAGGCTAATTTGGTCTGGCCCCATTGAAAGTTCCTGTGAGAACAGTTTGTACTCAGCTTCAGCTTTTCATTTGACATAGGTCAGTCCAGCACAGCTTCTTTCTTCAGAATAAAATCTACTTATGCAAAACTGGACCTTTTCTCCCACTTCATACCTCAAGCTTCCTAATCTTTCTATTTTCAAGCAATACTAATTGTTCGTTATTTTTGTGGTATGTTTGTACCTATATATCTCATTTTGAAGTTCCAGAATACATCCCTGTCTCATATTTCTATGTTAGGGAACAGAATGTCTATACCAAGATCTATTTAAATGTTTGCCTTCCCTTTGTATGTGGTAGGATTATAAGCCCTACATCACCGTTTCCCTAGTGGGGTAAAATAGGTATGATATGGTATGTTCAGAGATTAAAATTCTAGAAGGGGAGCACTGTACAAGAAATTAGGCAATCTGGGTAATTTTCCCACTACCTAATGTCATAGGATCCAAGGAAGTTTACAGACTCAGATACTAACTACAGAAGCCATAGTTACCCCTTTGTGACAGGGAAGGAAAAGGTGTGCTGACTTAGGGAAAATGCCACACTTCAGCTTTCCCATGAAAAAAGGTGATGTCTTTTCATTTCAGTCTTGTGCATACCTGCCATATTTTCACATAACAACTGTAAAATACTCTTGCCCACTAC
This sequence comes from Petromus typicus, assembly GCA_004026965.1. Taxonomy (NCBI): domain Eukaryota; kingdom Metazoa; phylum Chordata; class Mammalia; order Rodentia; family Petromuridae; genus Petromus; species Petromus typicus. The sequence continues at coordinate 11,222 of PVIR01026554.1, read as the reverse complement.
AAAATATTTTCCAGATGACACTTCTTGCTGTCATTTCCCAGGCAAGCAGTGCATTTATAGATAGATCAAACCTGAGGAAGTCCACAGGTGCTTTCCCACTCTGCAGCACAGTGTACTATCAGGTCTAGTTCCAGTTTTCCTACTAAAAAATAAAGTATATGAATATATATATATATTCAAATGATATATATATCATTTGGCCAGGTGGCAGATTATACAGAAGAACTATAATTTTATAAAGTCCCAAAAGAGAAGTTTTGGAGAAATTTGGGTTTATTTTTTATTTCATAGAAATACTGTTGAAATACAATTCAATTCTATTTCAATCTAGGTGCTGCTCCTTGTACTATGTCTGTTAGGGGACAGAAAGGTGACGGATATGACTTGTACCCTCCAGAAGTTTATAGGTCAGTGTCCAAGTGCCATATTGTTTCTTCAGAGTAAATGTCACGGTTTGTGGGCCTCATCATTTGTTAAATGAGAGGTTTGTATAAATCAGCAGTGCTATTGCCATGTCATGTGAGACTTTTTGTCATTGCCCAGAAACAACTTTAAATCACCAAAAGCTTTGATATCAGATAACATTTTTAGAAATGGGAATTGGCAAAAAAAAAAAGTTCCCACCTCTCTACCTTGAGCTTGTAACATGTCCCTGAAAAAGAAACTAATCTGAGAAAGAAGTTTACACGTTTTTTTCTCATACTGTAAGTTTATAAGCAGTGGAACTGATTTGAATCTAGAGTAGACATTGTGTGCTATGAATTATCTACTGTATCATAAGCAACACATTCATTGTGACTGATAAAATTAGCTACCATTTGGTGAACCAAGTTAAGAATCACTCAGGTGCCTGATGCCAAAAATAACTGACAACTGAGAAATAAATATTGAGTGATAATAAATGGGACATTTCAAATCAGTAGGAGAAGAATGAATTAGTCAACAAATAGTATTGAGAAACCATAATATTTAGGAAAATAAACGTATAGATCTCTTACAAAATTAATTCTAGCTAAATTAGCAGGGAATCATCTACTTTTGAGTCATACTCTGTTTAGAAATTGAAAGCTATGAAAATGCTTTCATAAGCCAAAGTTTTACAAATAGGTTATGAAGAGATCCTGAACTTTAATGAAGTAAGGAAAACGTGAAAACCCAAGAGACACTCAGATCCAACTGGCAAATACAAGTGTGTGGGAAATTAGTAATCTCACATTGTTGGTGAGGGCACAAGTTGGCACCACCACCTTTTTTTTTTTTTTTTGAGACAAGGTCTCGCTTTGTGGGTCAGGTTGGCCCTGAGCTCAGCCTCAAACTCACATCACAGCAATCCTCCTGCCTCTGCCTCCCGAGTGCTGGGATGACAGGCGTGAGCCACCACGCCCGGCACTGTGGTATGTGGTACTGGTTGCTGCTGGGCGTGAGTCTCCATGCCCTGTATTGTTGTAAGTGGTTACCAGGGATCGAACCTGTGCCCTTGCGCTTGCAAGACAGGCGCCAGAACCACTGAGCTAAATCCCCAGCCTGGCACCACCACTTTTAAAAGCAATTGGGTAATATACATTAAAATTTAAAATTTATATACATGTGACCCAACCTTTCCAATTTTTAATATATACCCGAAAGAAACACATGACTTTGCAAGGTAGCTTGTACAATAATGTTATTTGTACTTTTGCTTGTTTTACTGTAAAATTGGAAAAACAAAATACTCATCAAAAAGATGGAATGTGGTATCCCTGAAAACAAATGAGTCCTTCATGTACAGAAATGAAAAGATGTCTAGGATACAATGTTAAGTTTGTTAAAAGTTTGGGGGGAATTGAACCAACACCTGTAATACATATACCATTGATGTTAAAATACGTGCCACACACATGCACACACAAATACTGTATAGTATACTTCTACAAGTACAGTACATATTCATGTACTATATAAATATAGAGAGAAGGTCTGGAAGATACTAACCAAACTGTTAACATTAGTTTGGTGGTATGCATTAGCTTTAAATGTAATGTTTGATGTTTTTGAATATGCATTCATGTATTGTTTGTGTAATGCCAAATTAATAAATTAGAAATAAATGAAAATAGAAAGTGTTTTCTTCTTGCTTGCTGCCAAAGGTCCCATGCTTCCCTAGGTATCACCATCTTAGGTCTTCTCCTTTCCCCAGGAATGTTTTTCCCTGTCTCTCCTATTTCTTCTACTTCATTTCTGCTGTCTTCCGCAGCTTCACGCTTTCAGTAAGTAACCTTTTCCCTAACTGAAAATATGTTGTCTCCACTTGCTTCTTCATCTACTTCCTCTTCCTTTCCACTTCTTTGATTCACTGCTCCTCTCAGTGCAGGACAACTGTGGTCCTCACCGCAAAGTCATCAGGGGTCTCTTCTCTGCTAATTCTATCTCATACATTTAATTTCATATCTTACTGAATTGTTGAACATAATTTCTGTTACTGTGTGATTATTGCAGGAAACTGTACCTCATTCTGGTCTTTTAAATTTTTTTAGAAGTCTCATAAAAATATAGATAGCTAGATATTTTTCTTTTTAACTCAGTCTGTCTTTTAATGGATTAAAGCATTTTTGTCTATTATTACTGACATATTTGAATGTATTTCAGCCATCTAATTTTATGTTTCCTCCTTAAAGTGTCTTTTCCCATCTTCCCTTCTCCACCTTTATTCAAAAAATGAGTTAAATTCCCAGGAGTGGGAAGTTGACGTTCCATGTCCACCTTACAGCTCTTCTGTCATTAACTTGTGGAAATTATAAGGACATGTAAAAATAAACAGTAATGAACTCCCATCTACTTGACACCCAGTTTAATTATCTATTCATGGCCAATCTTGTATTATCTATTCTCCCACTCAGGATCCTATGGATTATTTTGAAGAAAATCCAAGATACTATAGCTTTCATCCTTATGTATTTTGGCATGTATCTCTAAAGATTTCTTTTTTAAAAAAATCATAATACTTATTTCAAAAAAATTTTTAGTATCATGAAAGATTTGTCAATGTCCACATTTTCTATTTTTCATAATTTTTTCACATGTTCATAACTGATCAAAACAAGGGTCAGATGTTACAAATGGCCAGTATGCCTCCAAATCTCCTTTAACGTATAGGTTCCCTATACTTCTCTTTGTTTCCTTGCAGTTCTTTAATGAATCTTGTGTATCCTCCACCTTTTTCCAGTCTGTTTTTCTGATTGCATTCCTGCAGCATACTATGTCGCCTATATTTCCTATAACTTAGATCTAGAAGTTTAATCAGATTCAGGTTCATACTGTGTCAAGATCCATTCATACACTTATGTATGCATTTGTACTATGCATTTGTCACGTAACATCGGGTTGCCTTTAGTTTGTCATGTTGGCAGCACTGATAATCATTATCCACACCCACTAGCTTGTTCTGTTATTCATTTTTACCCATGAGTGAAACATTTCTCTACACAGAAACCAACCTTTGTTAAGTATTCAGTTACCTTGTAGTATCATTCACATAAGAGAGGCAGAGACCTAATTCTTTCCTTAATTTCCAGTTTTCACAATAATGAACTGACCACCTACAAAGAAATAAATAGAAATATGGAGTGACTGCAAGATATTTTACTCTGGGCAGAAGGAAAGAATGTAATGAATGGCAGGAAATAACTTAAAAAAAAAAAAAAGGCTTGATGACAGGAAATAACCTGAAGACTTGTCTATGTGCTGCTGAGTCAGGGAGTAACTTCTGAGGCAAGAATACCTGGAGGGGATGGGTATAGGAAGCCCATATCTGGACAGCTGGCACTGGTTCAAAAGAAGCAGATCACATTGCCTTGAGGATCCTGGGACTGAAGAGCAACACAAAGGAGTGGAGAACTTTTGTGTGCTCACTTTCTGCCTCATGCTGATTGGATACACTTTCTTACAAGTTCACAAACAAGGCAGTTTACTGAAAAAGGCAGCATGCAGTGGATAACCTTTAGCATACACAGCCTGCTTCTAAGCAAAGCAACATTTTGCTTAGCACACTTGTACTCAAGTCTTCTATTGACTTTATTAAGCATGTTTCGATTCTTGCTAAGGTCAGTTTATCATCCTTTTGATCTTGCCCGGGACACAAAGATTTCAGTGCTGAGACATTATCTAAGAAACTAGGTGGTTGTCACAAGAACCCGTGTTTGTGTGGCTCCCTTTTCTAACCATTTTCTCATCCACCCCTCTCCAGCCAGTACTGTGTCATCTCCCTTTCTCCCCGCACCCACCATTCTGCCCCTAGTACCCCATTCTTGCTGAAGCATTTATTGGGAACAATTGAAAAGGAGTCCTTTGCCAGAAACATTGGCCTCTTTTAAAATGGTACTCTCAACTGCCCTGGCCTGCTCTCTAGAGATTGTGAGTGGAGATTTGGCAGTGGTTGCCGAAACTTGGGCAACTCCTGGCTACCAGCGACCTGAGTTCCAAACCTGTGAGTCTAGGCTTTTTCACTGGCTACACCTTCCAAACCCATCCCGGTCGAGCATTAGGTAATGACTGTGACAACTGCTGACTCATCTGGGAATGCAGGTTTCCTGGAGGCTTTCTCCAGGCTGGTAATCACAGCATGGGAGGAAACCAAAGGTTTAAAGAGGCTCCTACTTTGGCATACTCTAGAATGTCTGCCTAGGGTGGGACAGTCCAAAGCAAGAAAAAAAGAGGATGTCAGTAGTCTGGGACCTAAATAAAGATTTAAAGTAAACAGGCTGGGAAAATTCGGCAGGAAGGTGCCCAGACTTAGAGGCAGAAGCTGAGTTTTGTAAATGAGAATGAAGGGAAAATCGAATTCAGATCCCCTTCGGAGGTGCATTCCGGAGATCAAGAGTATCTACTGTTATTCACAACTGTGTTGTCTGGTACTCAGTACTTTTTAATCACATGAATAAATTTGTGAAGTTTCACATCTATTTTATACAGTGTTTATTTTTGAGCTTTCTGATTAGTAACTGTAGCTTGAGATAGACAAATCATAGACTGCTGAAGATTAAATGAGATAAAATATATGAATCACTAAACTGGGACCTGGCCTACAGCAAATATACAACACCTGCTCTTGCTTGCCATTTCATTTCATTTCTTTTCTGGGCTTCTGGTTGGAGCCAGGCTCTTTATTTTTATCACTGTTTTGACCAGAAAATCTGGAGAAAGACCAGGCAAAAGTTAGGCCCTGGAAATAATAACTGCTAATTCATGTCAGATAAGTCAGCCACCTTTTCCAAATAATACCACACCCAAGTTTTCAACACTTTTAATGAAAATCTATCTCCTGCATTTCTTTAGAGCCTCACAACTCCCCTAAAAAGGAAAGTAAATAATTGTTCATTTGATGGAGATGGAAACAGGTTCAGAGAATCGAGAGTTTATGATCTGCCCAAAATCTCAGTTAGGATTGGATTAAAATTAAATTCTAGGCCTAGAGATTCCATATGTCATGTTTCTTTCGTTATGTTTAAATGAGATCATTTATTAGAGGTCACAGGAAGAAAGAACTTTTTTGGAACAAATAATATTGAAATCTATTCATTTCTTTTATTTAGGCAACTATATTTCATAAGAAGAACATAAGAGATAGGCACAATAAAAATAACACAGGACACTGCATGGTCCTTGAAAGGGAGAAGAAAGGCAAGTCTTCATCCAAACAGACTTTAATTGATTAACTAACATCAGTGCAGCAGGAGATAAGTGCTGATTACCAGAAATATGCATTTTCTAAACAAGTAGCACATGTTAAATGAAAAAAATTATAATAAAGTTTTTTAAAAGCAAAATCTTGTGCTAGGGATATACTTCAGTTGTAGAATGCTTGCTTATCTTGTATGAGGCCCTGAGTTTGGATAAAAATTTAAAGCAATGTCTTCTCTCCTCATTCATCCTCAAGTTAATCTCTCCTAATGAATAGAGAGTTCTTTGTGTTATAGTTGAAATGGACACATTTTGTTTTTACTAAACTGAAGGTAAAATCCAGGCTTGGCTGGGTCAAGTACGCCACATGTATGTCTCCTAACACAGAGAAAATAATAGAGGGGCAAGGCATCCACCTCTATGTATAAAGACTGGCCTAAGGCCATCTGGAGTTCAGCCCTGCCCACTTTGTTGTGATTCTTCTCTCAGCCAAAATCATGCAATCATCTCATAGCCGCCCTGTACAACTGCCCACCTCTCTGCATGTTTCAACTAATCTGCGACCACCCATGTGGTTACTCCCCCTGCCATTTACTTTATAGGAGTGAGCATTGCTTAACAAAAGTGGAAGTGTTCTCCAAAAATCTCCCCGGAGTCTGCAGTATGACTTCATTCGCCTCACTCCTCCTGATCCAAATTTCTGTTATCCCCAAAGACAATGACACTAAGCATAAATGGATCATACTGAACATATTTGTTGTAGCTTATATCTAGATATCTCTTTAAAGCCTCATGCACTCATAGGTGGGGCTTTTCAGAGGTGATTGGATCTAGGATATACAATGTAGGAATTAAAGATACCCCACTCTAGATATGAATGCTACCTGACCAGATGACAAGGAGCATGGGCAGAATATACTAAGGAAATTCATGACCACCAAACCAGTACTCCACAGTGCTTTGAAGGATATTCTAGAAAGAAATAAGAATTATAACTTTATGAACTCCAACAGAATAAATCCACCAAGCAAAGTAAAAAATTAAACAAAGGAGAAAGGAAAGGAGCCAAGAACAGGAAAATAACATGCCAGGGATACATCAGTACATATCAGTTATAACTATCAATATTAATGGCCTTGATTCACCAATCAAAACAGACTGGCAGAATAGATGAAGAAGATCCAAGGCAGGTGTGGCGCATGCCTGTAATCCCAACACTCAGGAGGCCAGGGCAGGAGAATTGCCATGAATCCTAGGGTAGCCTGGGCACATAGTGACTTCAGAGCCAGCCTGAACTCCAAAGCAAGACCCTATGTCAACAAAGAAAAAGAAGAGGAGGAGGAGGATGAAGGGGAGGAGGAGGAAGAGCAAGAGGGAAGAGGAAGAAGACCTAATAACATTCTACATATAACAAATACATTTAATTCAAAAAGAAATTAATAGTCTGAAAATAAAAGGATGGAAAACAATATTCAATGTGACAAGAATGTGGAAAAAAGCAGGGGTAGCTATTCTATTTGCAAGCGCAGTGGGCTTCAACTTGACTGATTAATAGAGATAAAGAAGGTCACTACATCCTTCTAAAGGAAACAGTCCAAGAGGAAATGATAACAACCATAAATATATATACACCAAATACCAGTGGACCAACTATATAAAACAAATACTAATGGATGTGAAAAATCAAATAAACACTAATATAATGGGGAACTACAATACTCCATAAATAGATCAGCTAGACAAAAAAATCAGCAATGAAATATTAGAATTGAACCAAACTTTTGAACGAATGGACTTAGCAGATGTCTACAAACACAACACTGGAATACACATTCTTCTCAGCTGCACCTGGAACATTTTCCAAAATAAGTCACATGCTAGCTCATAGAACACGCCTAAGTAGATGCAAAAGAACTTAAATTATCCCACGCATAGTATCAGACCACAGTACAATGAAATTAGAAATCAATAGCTCTCAAGTTCAATCCCTAATACTACAAAGAAAAAAAAAGCAAGTCAATAGCAAAAAACCCCACAAGAACTTAATAAAATCATAAATTAAACAACTCCCTTTTGAAAAACCAATGGGTCACAGATGAAATTAAAGAAGAAACTAGACAGTTTCTACAATTAAATGATAATACAATAAATATACCAGAGCTTGTGGGACACGATAGTGGTGTCCCATATTATAGCAGTGAATACCCATATCAGTAAAACAGAGCAGACTCAATTAAACAACCAAATGTTGAACCTCGAGCTTCTAGAAAATGAACAAGTCAGGCCCAAAGGTCATGTGAGGAAGGAAATTATAAAGATTAGAGCAGAAATTAATGCAGTGGAGACTAAGAAAGCAATACGAAGAATCAGTGAAATCAAAGTGTTGGTTCTTTGAAAGATTAAATAAAATTGACAAACCTTAGCCAATCTTATCAAAAAAAGAGAAAAAAATATTTAAATACATGCAATTATAAATGAAAAAGGTGAAGTCACAACAGATCCTGCAGAAATCCAGATCATCAATTCTTAATTCAAGAATCTGTGTACTAATAAAATGGAAACCACAGAAAAAAGTGAATATATTGCTAGATAAATATGAATTATTAAAACTGAATTAAGGTATAAAAATTCAAATAAACCAATATAAATCAATGAAATTAATTTGATTAATTAAATTAATTTGTTACCAACAGCAACAACAAAAAAGCCAGTCTCTGTAATTCACTGCTAAATTCTACAAGAAATTTAGAGAAGACCTAGTGCTGCTACTTTTCAAACTTTTAAAGAAGTGGAAAGGGAAGCCATACTCCCAAATTCATTCCTGAAAGCAACCATTGTCCTAATACAAAAGTCAAAGAAAGTTCTAACCATAAAAAAGGACTTCAGCCAATCTCCCTAATGTACACAGGTGCAAAAATGCTCAACAAGACACTGGCAAACAGTGCAGCAAATCAAAAAGATACACTCCATGACCAAGTTGGATTCATCCCAGGGGTACATGGGCAATTCAACATATGCAAATCAATAAATGTAATACACTATATTAACAGAGCCAAGGAAAAAACTATATGATTCTCTTCATAGATTCAAAAGATTTAGCTCAGTGTTGCCATATCTGCCTGGCAAGTGCAAAGAATTTAATTCCTGGTACCAAAAAAATGTGGAAAAAGCATTAACAAGGTCCAACATCCATTCATGATAGAAATCTCACCAAAAATTGGAATAGATATTCTATCTCACTATGACAAAGCCATATATGACAAACCAATATTCAAAAACATACTAAATAGACAAAAACTGAAAGCTTTCACTGTAAAGCCAGGAATAAGATGAGGATGTCCAACATTACCATTCTTATTAAACACAGTTTTGGAGACAAAAGACACTATATATATATATATATATATTAAGATATATATATATATATATATATATATATATATATATTTAATGAGCCAGATATACATATATATATGTGTATGAAAAAAATCAGGTCCCCAAAATTTAAAGACTAAAATAGATATATGAAAAGATGTTCAGCATCATGGGTCATTTGAGTGGTGCAAATTAGAACAATGTTGAGAGTGTCTCACTCCAGAAATAATGGCTGTTATCAAGAAATCACCCAATAACAAATGCTAGAGAGGCTGTGGGGGGAAAAGGAACTCTTTTCCGCCACTGGTGGGAATGTAAACTGATGCAACAACCACTGTGGAGATCAGTGTGGAGTTTCCTCAAAGAACTAAAACAGAAAGTTCAAATTGATCCAGCTATCCTCTTCTTGGTATCTACCTAAAAGAATTAAAAGCATCATACCACAGCAATATATGCACACTCAAACAAAGTTTATAACAGCACAATTTTTAATAACTAAATGTTGAAAACAGCCTATATACCCATGAACTGATGAATGGATAAATAAGAAGTGAGATTTTTTATACAATGGAGTACTCAGCTACCACAAAGAAGTGTGGGGAGCAATAAGCAAAGTTGACTTGTAACCTCCTTTGTAAAGAGCAAGTTCTGTCTGCAGCAGATGTTATCTTTTGCTGAGTACTGACCAAAACAAAAACTAATTAAGACTAGAAGGTGGGCGATAAAATAAAGTTGGTGTGGCCAATGAAAGTTTGTTACAAAAGATACTCTTTGTTATGTTCACTGTATAAAGGCCAAGAGAAAAATAAACTCGGCGCGTTCAGCACTGACAGCACTCGGTTCTCGGCACTGCTGGGCACCCTCCCGACTCTCTCTCTTGTCTGTCTTTTTTCTCAATCCCCCACTCCCCCATTCAGGGACTGTTTGACAGGTGACAGCTGGCTCCGTCACAAGAAGAATGAGCTTGAGACATTTATAACTAAATAGGTGCACCTTGGGGCCATATGGTTAGGTGAAATACATTGAGTACGTGTTTTAATACTGTATTATTTCTCTGAAGGGAGAAACTGAAAGTGGAAATATAAACTAAAAATATACAATCTTCATTGGGAAATGGGAAGCAAATATTCAGATGAGAAAGGGAACAAGGAAAGGAGGAGGGGAAAAGGAAGAGACAAGAAAAAGAAATATCTGGGCACAGTGGCTCATGCCTGTAATCCCAGCACTTGAGAGACAGGAGGATTGCCATGAGTTCAAAGCTAGCCTGGGCTACATGGTGAGTTCAGGCTCAGCCTGAACTACAAAATGAAACTGTCTCAAAAAACTAAAAAGAAAAAAATCAAAGTAAAAAGTAGAAACGAAGCTTTGGTGTGTAAGAGGGGGTAGGGAGAAAAGTAAGATATATCATGATATTGGTACAAATTCTCTGTGATAAATGTTATTATTGTGTATATCTAAAATGTAGCAGTAAATATTTTGCTTAAAAAAATAGTTTTCTTGGTCGTGAGCTGTTTTGATCTTTTTGCACTTCAGATTTCCCTGTTCTTGAATTTCATCTAAATGGAACCATGCCACATCCTGGGCTCAGTGCAATGTATCAATAATTAATTTCTTTGCATTGTTAACTGGCATTTCATCCTGTAGATATACAATAGTCTACCCAATAGTGTTGAGTATTAGAATTTTATCCAGTTTGACGTTACTATAAATGAAATTACCTAGAAATTTGTGCACAACTATTTGTGTGGAGAGATCTTAATTTTTCTTGCATAAATGCCAATTATTAGTTTATAGCTACCTGTATCTTTAACAAAATGGTTTCCAAAGGATTAATGCTTTACATTCTCACTAAAAGTTCCAGTTGTTCCACATCCTTGCTAAAATTTAGCCATTATCATCCTTTAGTTTCAGATGTCAAAGGTGTGCATAGTATTATCTTGTGATTTTAATTTGCATTTCCTTTATAATTAATGATGTTGAGCATCTTCATTTACTACTGGCCATCAACATATCTCTTTTTGTGAAGCATCTGTTGAAATATTTGGCTCATTTTTATTAGGTTTTTGATTTCTTATTAACAAATGATAAGATGTATTTATATGTGCTGCATGCATAGAATTGTTAGATAGAAGTATTGCAAATATTTTTCCATAATCTAGGACTTGTTATTCTAATCAGTTTATCAAGTTTTT
>PVIR01026553.1:9814-23899 GCA_004026965.1 Petromus typicus | reverse complement strand
CAGCTGGTTATATACATAAAATTGAATTGTACCCTTTAGATATCCAGTAAATTTGTAGATACTCTTTTTGGCAAGGTTCTGTATTGTCATTTGTAATTGTTTTAGTCTTTAATTTAGCTCACTTTTTATGTGGTTGTTCTTATGTTGGAATGCTTTTAAGTAGCCCCTTCACTGATAAAACTATAGTGCTATATTATACGTTAGCATGTAGAATTCATTTCTAAATAGGGCTCAGCAATGTTCTAGATGCAAAAATAAAAATAAAATTAGTAATTACACAGAAGAAATTTCTTACTCTGTCTTACAGTTCTTAGAGCAAAGATCTCTACTTTATTAGAAGTTTTAGAATATATCAATAAAAATTTTCAAACCTATTCTTTGTGGTCTAGAGAAATAAATGAATAGTCAGTCCCTCCATTCATAAGTGTTGGGGATTATATAAAATAGTAGTTCCTGCCAAAAGAAACTGACATTTAGAGAAAAGAGTTATGATAAAATTTTGATAGTATTCTTTCAGACTTTCTTCACCTCCAGAAATATCCCTTGACAGCAAATCTCCCAACTCCCAAGTACACAAATCAGACTCCTAAAAGAATTATTTGTTTTCTGCTCTTCCAGGCTGTTCCTTTAAGCTAACTACTCAAGGGATGGCAGTACACTGGAAACATTGCCCCCTGAGTGATTGTATTTTGCCTTTGAATACTGCTTTTTGTGTTTGTTTTACTTCTTTTTTTCCTGATAAGAAAATGACTAAAGAACCCTCAGAATTTAGTATTTGCAACAAATACTAGTTTTACTCTGATAGTCATTTTGATAGATTTTATATATTTCAAAAATTTTATTACTATGTTTGCAATATGTAATGATTACATTCATAATGGGGAGTTGGTATATGAACATAACACATTGTAATTCTTTTTACATCCCCTTCATTCCAACTTCCTTCATCTCTTCAAATTGTAAAAGATCTCCCTACTTGGTTTTTTTTTTTTTTTTTTTGAGACAGGGTGTTGCTTTGTAGTTCTGGCTGGCTCTGAGCTCATTATGTAGCCCAGGCAAGCCTCAAATTCAGAGCAGTCCTCTTTCCTCTGCCTCCTGAGTGCTGGGATAACAGGCATGAGCCACCACACCCGGCCTTCCTGCTTCTTATTATATATCTTTTATTTTCCTCTTTATAGTTTGAGTTTCTCATATAAAAGAAACCGTGTGATGCTTAAAGTTTGTATGAACAGCCTAGTTCACTCAACATGATGGTCTCAGAGTCTGTCTTCTTTCCTGCTAATGACTGAAATTATCGTTTTAGTAGTGCAATAGTACTCTTATGATAATTCCCACATTTTCCCTAATTATCTGATGATAGGCATCGAGGGTGTTTCCAAGCTTTAGCTATTATGCGTTGTGCAGCCATAAACATAAATATGCATGTATCACTGTAATATGATGTCTTTAACTTTGTTAGTAAGATATACAGAAGTGGAATAGCTGAATTGTGTGGAATCTCCAGTTTTAGTTTTTTGATTTCCACGGTAGTTGCACTTCTTTTTCCCTACAGCCTCCCCTACATTTGTTATTATTTGATTTCTTGATGACAGCCATCCTTTTTTGGAGTAAGATGGAATCTCCATGTTTGTTTTGTTTGCATTTCTCTAACAGTCAGGAATACTGAACATTTTTATGTATCTATTGGCCATTTCTTCTTTTGAGAAGTGTGTGTTCATTACAGTTGCCCAGTTTTTGATTGAATCTTTTACTTTGAGAAGTTCTAATATTTTTAGTTGTCTATAGATACTAGTCCTCTGGTTAAGGTATAGCTAGTAAAATTTTTCCTCCATTTTGTAGGTTGTCTCTTTACTTTGCTATTTGTTACTTGCTAAATAGAAGCTTTTTATTTTGATATAGTATCATTTGTTGATTCTTGATGTTATTTGTTGTACAATTCAGGTTCAGAAAGTCTTTGCCAATGTCTATATTTTCAAAAGTATCACCTATTTTATTTTTTAGCATATATTTTCTCTTCTAATCTTTAGAATTTTTTGACCCATTTTTATTTTAGTTTAGCACATAATGAGACATATGGGACCAGATTTAGTCTTCTACATGTGTGTATTCAGTTTTCTGAACACCTAAAGAATGTGTCTTTCCTCGAGAGTGTGTTTTTGGCCTGTCTATCAAGGTCAGATGGCTGAGTGTGTCTGAGGTTGTTTTTGTGTCCTCTGTTCCATTCCCTTGATCCTCATGTTTTCTTTTATATGAATACCATGATTTTACTTTATTACTATAGATTTATGATATAATTTGAAATCTGTTTCATTTGGTTCTGTATGAATTTTGAGTATGCTATGCTTTTGTTCTTCCTATTCAAGAAGGGAATATCTTTCCATTTTCTTGTGTCTTTTTCATTCTCCTTTTTCAGAATGCTGCAGTTTTTGTTATAGATGTCTTCCATTTCTTTGGTTATGCTAATTCCTAAGTGTTTAATTTTTTTTGATGCTATTTTGAATGGTATTTTTTATTTTAAAGACAGGGTCTCATTATTTAGTTCAGACTAGACTTTAATTTACTGTATACCTCAGGCCAACTTTGAATTTATGGTGGTGCTGCTGGGATTGCAGGTGTGTAATACTACACCTAGATTCCTAATATCTTTCTTGATGGGTTCATTACTGAGGTTCTGGAGTATACTTGTGATGATTTTATATCTTACTACATTACTGAATTTCATTAGTCGAGGAGTATTTTCGTGAAGTTTTTTGGGTTGTCTATGTAAATAACCATGTGAACTGCAAATAGTGATAATTTACTTATTTCTTTTCCTGTATTTGTCCCTTTTACTTATTTCTCTTTCCTGAGTAACTCAATTTTTTTTTTGTTTTGTAATTCAAGTCTATTGGTACACTATGAAACACATCATCCTTGCATTCAGCATTGAGAGTTTGTACCAGAATATGACATGACTTGATTCTCATTTTTCCCCTTTTCTCACCCACCCTGCAATCCTCCGATATACATAAGCTTTGTCTTCTTTTTTTATTTCTATCATTCTTTTTCCCCTCGTTATTTACCCCTACACCGTCTTACCTTTTAAAATTTTGTTTTACAATATAAACTATATATACTAGAACTCATTTACATCTTCATTTTCTCATACCAGAGAAGAGAAAAGATATGATATTTACACAGCTGTGACCTGTTTATTTCACTTATGAGGATGTCCTGAAGGTATATCCATTTGAGTGTGAATGATTCAACGTTATCATTTTTAATGACAGAATAATACTCCATTCTATAAAAGAACCACAGCTTTTTTTATCCAATCTCCAGTTGATGGACATTTGGGTTGTTTCCAAGATTTAGCAATCACAAACTGAGCTGCTATAAACATGGGTGCACATATGTCGCTGTGATATTATGCTTTTAATTCTTGTGTGTATATACCTAGTGGACCAATGGCCGGAGTTGCCGAGTCAAATGGGACCTTTAACCTAGCTTTTTGAGGAATCTCCACACTGATTTCCACAGAAGTTGTACAAGTCACACTCCCACCAACAGTGGAGAAAGGTTCCTTTTTCTCTGCAGCCTTGCCAACATTTGTTGCTGGCTAATTCTGAGATAGCAGCCATGCTTTGTGGAGTTAGATGAAATCTCAGTGTTGTTTTCATCTGTATTTCTCGAACGACCAGTGATGTTGAGCATTTCTTTGTATTCTTCTAAGCTGCTCTTACTTCTTCCTCTTAACAATATCTGTCCATTTCAGATGCTCATTTGTGAATTGGGACTTTAAATATGGGTGGGCTGATTTTTTTAAGCGCTTTACATAGTGTAGATAGTAGCCCTTTGTCTAAGGAACAGCTGGTAAAGATTGTTTCTCATATTGTTGGTTGCCTTTTTGCTCTATTGGTGGTTTTCTTTGCCGTGCAGAAGCTTTTTTTTTTTTTTTTTTAAGATTTTTTGAGACGGGGTCTCGCTTTTGTGGTTCAGGCTGGCCCTGAGCTCAGCCTCAAACTCACAACACAGCAATCCTCCTGCCTCGGCCTCCCAAGTGCTGGGATTACAGGTGTGAGCCACCATGCCAGGCACTGTGGTATGTGGTACTGGTTGCTGCTGGGCGTGAGTCTCGATGCCCAGTTATGTTATGTGATTACCGGGGATCAAACCTGTGTCCTTGCATTTGCAAGACAGGCACCGGAACCACTGAGCTATATCCCAGGCCCTGCAGAAGCTTTTTAATAGAATGAGATCCCATGTGTTGATTTCTTCTGCCAATTCTTGTGCTATGGAGATTTTGTTCAGGAAGTCTTTTTTTAAGCCAGTGTCTTTAAGAGTTTTACTTAATCTGTATTGCAGCAGGTTTATTGTTTCTGTTTTAATAGTAAGGTCCCTAAACCACTTTGATTTTAGCTTGGTACACTGTGAAAGACATAGGTCTAGCTTTAGTCTTTGGCAGGTTAAAGCCCAGCTTTTCCAGCACCATTTGTTAAAGGGCCTATTTTTCCTCCATTGAGGATTTTTTTTGGTCAATGTTTTGAGTACTGTATTGAACAAAAATGGTGATAATGGACTTTCTTGTTCTTGATTAAATAATGAAAGCTTTCAAGTCTTTCTCATTTGATATGATTTATATAGTAAGTTTGCCATAAATGACTTTTATCAGATTGTCATAAAGTCCTTCTGTATCTGTTTTCTTTGAGGTTTTTTTTTTATCATAAATAAGTGTTGAATTTCCTCAGAGCCTTTTCTGCTTTTATTCAGATTATCATGCTTTTTTACCTTTGTTTTTTTATAAGTGGTATATTACATTTATTAATTTGTATATATTGAACCATCCTTGCTTCCCTGGGAATGAAACCAAATTGATTATGGTTATGTAATCTTTTTAACACTTTATTGCATTCTGTTTGACAGTATTTGTTGAGGATTTTTGCATCTGTATTCATTGAAGTGCTCACCCTGTAGTTTTCCTTTTTAGTGGAGTACTTTTCTTGTTTTGGGGTCAAAGTAATGTACTCCAGAAATGACTTTGAGAGTATTCTCTTTTAATTTCCTTAAAGTTTTAGGAATATTAACATTAGATCTTCCCTGAAGTTCTTGTAGGATTCAGTAGTGAATCCAATGGGGCCTGACCTTTTCTTAGTTGGTAAAATTGTTTCTTTAAAGTTCAATATATTTGGCATTTAAATGTAAGTTTGCATTGTGGCAGAAGTGGCTGCATTTCATTCTGAACTATTTACATTACCCATGTCTCATTTTTGTAATAGTTCTTTTTCTGTCTTTTGGCAGAAATACTTAAAAATCACTGCAAATTTTGTGTTCTGGGTTCATTTGTTTTAACTTTTTATACACCGAGTAGATCTTACCTTTCTTAGAATCTCCAAAACTTTTGTGTAATTTGCTTAATAGTTTTATTTCCTTTATTTGAGACAGGGTCTTGTTTTTGTAGTTCAGGCTGGCCTTGAGCTCAGCCTTCAACTCACAGCAGTCCTCCTGCCTCTGCCTCCTGAGTGCTGGGATTATAGGTGTGAGCCACCACGTCTGGCACTGTGGTGTGGTAGTGATTGCTGGCGGGTGTGAGTGTCCACTCCTGGCTTTGTTGTATGTGCTAAACTGAGACCGGACCCGGGCCCTTGCACTTGCAAGGCGGGCACTGGAACCACTGTGCTTAATCCCCAGCCCAATAGTTTTATTTCTTTATTTTAATTACTTCTTATGTGGTAGCTTTAGTTTGTTAGTGTGTTTCTGTGCAAGGTTCATGTGTAGTTTTTATTACAAAGATAAGGAGGCTGAGGTCCAGAGACATCAAATGTCTGTCTTATGTGTTAGATACTAGCAGAGTTGTACAGGGTCTGTCTCATCCTTTCTTCTTTGGAACATCTTGTTTTTTGTTTTCATTAATTTTCCCAGCCCTCAGATAGGATGTGATCTAGAGGCTGTTGCTTGTGGAGTTTGCCCAGGCTAATATTTTCTAACATCCTGGAGTGCTTCCATCTTGGACAGATTATTTAGAAATTTACACATGGGTTGATTTGCTGCCAGGTACCACTTTATTTGTGTTACTCTTAGTTCTTTGGCTTTTAGCTCAATGTGGGCTCTCTTAAATGGATGATTGTGGCCCTAGGAGACTAAAGACATTGATGATGCCAGTAGAGTCTCTCTTCCATAGCTTGTTGAGTAGCTGAAATTGTGTTGATGAGGTTTTTACTCCTTAAGGTTTTATTGAGCTTTCCCGAAAAGTGATACTTAACAGTTGGACTGGCTATCCCAATTAAATTGTGCCCCGGAACAGAATTATAGAGTAGTTACTTATTGCTGAATTTTGGACTCTTAAGTCTTTGGTCTTTTCATTTTGAGTCTAATATTAAGTGATAGTGGCGTGAGGTCATGCAAGTGGAAGGTAAGTAATTTTAAATCCTTGACTTCAAGAGCTAGAGAAAGATCTAAATTGATCACTAAAAGCCAGGATATTGCACGCCCATGATGGCTGTTCCTAGTAAGATAAGAGTAGATATTATTCGGTCTATAAACTGAAATAGATGAGCTCCAGATCAAATTCTGCAGTTGGGTTCATTGTGTACCTTATGGGGGAAATTTGATTCAGTACACAGCCAATTCAGTTTGTGACCAGAATGGTGGAAAGAATTAAGTTTGTGAGCTGAGGTACCACTGTCATTTTTTGGATAGTAGTCCCTTTTTTAGGTTTGATACTATTAGAAGATTAAACATTTTTTTCCTACAAACTATAAGCCAGACTTAGAAGAATGCTTTTTTCCCCCCTTAAGTATCTAGTTTGTGGGAATCTGATCCATTTTAACTGTAGCTTAGGAAGTTTACATCTTTTGATAGTAGTTTCACTTTTAGTAACTTATGCTTTTCCTTTAGTATTTACATTACATTCTGTCCTGTGATTACACATTTATTATATATATGTTTAAAAATAAAGATAGTACTTTTTTCTCATCCACTAATAAACTACCCTAGATATCCTATCACTTGTAATACTCATACCCTTTAGAAACAAAAACTATGGAGGTTTAGCAGTTTTTTTATACTTTTATTTTTACATTGAAAATATTAGCTGTAATTCAACACAATAGTGCAATCCTATAATCCCAGGTGTGTAATCTTGATAGGCTAAAACAGAAGGATTATCATGAGTTCAAGGCCAATTTGAACTACATAGCAAATGTAGCACCCATAAATTACAGAGCCAACCATTGAGAAGACAAGGTGTCTGAAATCAAGGAAAAAATGGTAGAATAAAATGAATTATTCTCAGAAACTTACAGATAATAAGAGTGAAAGAAAAATTTATCTGGTAATTATTAGGCAAGAAGGCCAACCTAAGGCCAATAGAAGTTAAAGAGAAACTAGAGGGTAACACACATGGAATAATAAATTTATTTACAGATATAATAATAGAAAACTTCTCAAAAACAAAGAAATAATTCAACATAAATGCAAGTAAGGCTTACTAAACACCAATTACAGTGAGAAAAAGCTCCCTGTAACACATTATAATTAAAATACCAGACATCCAACAGAAGAACAGAATTATATATTATTTTTTTAAAAAAATTACTTTATTTAATTATTTTTGTGTGTGTTACTGGAGTTGAACTCATAACCTTAGGCTAAGAACCGTTTTAAAGGTGTCAGAGAAAAAGCAAAATGACTTGTAAAGGTAAATCCATTAGTATTATTGCAGACTTCTCAACACAGATTTAAAGACTAAAGAGTTTACAATGAAATGTGGTATTTCAGGCCCCAAAAGCAAATAGCTTCCAAGCCAAATTAATGATTTCAGAAAATGTTCTTTCAAAATAAATGGAGTACTAAGGATGTTTCATGAAAAAGGAACTAAATATGGGATGATTCTGAATCTTTTGTATTTGTTTAAGCAGGTTTTATAGGCTAGTAGGCAGTCATAAACTCAAAAGGTTTATGAATACCAACGTAGCAGTCCAAAAAACATTGAAGAATATCTTAAACATATATAATGAAGCCAACAAAACCTAAAATCCATCAAGCAAGACAAAAAAATAAGCAAAAAAAGGGGGAGGATGGGAATAAGTTGTCAATAATGAAGAACACAGTGACAAGAATTAGCCAAATAGTTCTAACTAATAACCCAATGGTCTCAACTCCAAAATTAAAAGATGCAGATAGTCCAACTGGATAAAAAAATCATAATCCAGCATTCTGTTGCATTAAAAAAACTCATTCCAAAAGATACTTGTAGAATAAAATGTCAAAGGATGGAAAACAGTATTTCATGCAGCAGGGCTCCCAAAACAAGCAGGGATATAGCAGTTTTTACTTCCAGAGTAAATTTCAAGTTAAAACTAATCAGAAGACATAAAGAAGATCACTGCATGTAAGTTAAGGGAATAATGCAACAAGAAAGAATAACACTTTGAAATAGAAATGCATCAAATACTGGAGCACCTATCTTTATAAAACATACTATTGGATAGAAAGGATATAATAACCACTTAACACAGTCTTAGTGAGTGACCACAATACCTCACATTTGTGTCTCCCCCCCCATCAGAATTAAGCCACACCTTTGAACATAAGGACTACTGGATAGCCACAAAGGATTCTACCGTAACACATTAGGATACACATTTTCTGTAGCACACAATATTTCTGTAAAGTGGACTGCCTAGTAACCTAAAAAACCTGCTTAAATAAATATAAAAGAATCAGAATCATCCCATATTTAGTATCAGGCTATAGTTCTAAGAAATTAAAAATCAATCACAGAAGAAACCAAAGAAAATTGAGAAATGACCAAGTACTTAATTACATACTCCTGAATGCCTGGTGGGTCACAAAGAAATAAAGGAAGAAATGAAACAATCTCTAGATGCAAATGACAGTGACAGTAAAATACACCAGAACTAATTAAATATAGTGAAAGTAGTTCCAGGAGAGAATATAATAGCAACCAGTATTCACACTAGAAAAATTGAATGAGCTCAAATAAACAACTTAATGAGGAACCTGAAATACTCAACAACTCAAGCCCAAATCCAGAATAATGAAGAAAGTCATTAAGATAAATGGTGAAATCAGTAAAATTGAGATGAAAACAATAGAAAGAATCAGGTCCAAGAGCAACTTCTCTAGAAGAATAAACAAAATAGATAAACCTAACTTAGCAAAAGGGAGAAAAAACATATCAGTGCAATTAGAAATGAAAAATGTGAAATCACAACAGACACCTTTGCAGTCCAGAAGAAAATAACTACAATTGAAAGATTTTATCCCAGCAGATTATATTATCTAGAAGAAATAGACAGATTTCTGAATATGTACAAATTAGCAAAACTAAACTTAACACTGCAAAAATTTTTGAACAGTTCATTAACAAGCAATATAATTCAAGAAGTAATGTAAAGAAAAAAAAAATCCTGCCAGCTAAAATGGCCAGAATCTGTTGGATTTACTGTTGAATCTACAAAACCTTCAAGGATGTTGTATCACTAATACTCCTGACAAACTCCAGTGAAATTTAAAGTTAAGGAGTGCTTCCAAACTCATTTTGGAAACCATTGTTTGCTCTGATCCCCAAACCAGATAAAAACTCAAATCAGAAAACTGTATACTACTTTTTGAATGAACATAGACACAGAAATCCTCTATAAAATCTTAGCGATTAAAATGCAACATGATGAAATACTGATTCTCATTTTGTTTTCATATTTTAACATCTTTGAAATTGGGATGTATCTGTATGTAATAGTATGGCCTTTTTTTTTTTTAAGACAGGATCTTGATTTATAGTTCAGTCTGGCCCTGAACTCACTATGTAGCCCAAGCTAACCTCAAACTCAGAGCAATCCTCCTGCCTGTGCCTCCTGAGTGCTGGGATTATAGGCGTGAGTCACCTTTTCCAGCTTTGTGGTATGTGGTACTGGGGCTCGAACTCAGGACCTTGTGTGTGTCAGGCAGATGCTGGAATCACTGAGCTAAATCCCTGGCCCAGCATGGCATAATTTAATTGGCATAATTTTCTTTCTCAGGATTATTTAAAATAATGGTTCATCTTTTGCCTTTAGTAAATTGATGCATATTAAGAGAGTAAATAAGATTATTTTATTAAATGTAGGAGTTAAAGAACATGGTATTTCAAAATTAATGTTATTGAAATATTCTATTTTAGTTATGTATTTTATCTTTGACAGTATTGAGGTTAAACCGAGGGCCCCAGGCATGGTAAGCAGGTGCTCTATCACTCAGCTATATATTCTAGCTCTTTTTATTTTTAGACAAGATGTCTCTAAACTACCCAACCTGGCTTTAAACATTGGATCCTTCTGCCTCAGCCTCCCAAGTAGTGGGAATTACAGTCGTCTGCAGCTATGCCTGACAGGGTATTGCATTTTAAACATGTGAGTGAACAAATGAGTATATTTCCTGTAATAATTAGATATTTGACCCTTTTTTTTAAACCTACATCATGAGTTTATTTAGATTTACCTAAAACATTCTTGGTAGAGGTTCTCATTGGGAAAATAAGCTCTATATTTCAGACTACTTTATACTGAAATTATGTTTAAATATAACTCAGGCAGCATATTTGGTATCTGTGACATAGTGTAATCTGAAAATTTAAACCAAGCTGTGTATTTCAGATTACTTTATACTGAAATTATATTTAGATATAACTCAGACAGTAAATTTAGATATCTATAGCATGGTATAATCTGAAAATTTGAACCTAAGTATTTACACTTTTCTATCTGTGAAAATTTTTCTGTAAAGATAGCCTGAATTGATACTGAATTTAATATTTTGAAAAATTTTCCATATAGAGTTGAACTGTGTTTAGTATTGGTATAAATTGCTGTATAATTCATGAGAAAAATGATCATATACAAAGAGTTCCCTTTTAAATTTGTAGTTGTGCGTATTTGATCTATGAAATACAGCATCAGAAAATATGCTCTTAATGTTGATATAGAAGAGAAATGATTGGGGCTTCTGGTAAATGTGCAGAGTCAGATAGTGTATGTTTTACTTTACGGGGCATGTGCTTTTAAATTTGTTTAAAAAACAAAAAGAGAAAGCTGCTGAATTATTACAATTTAAAATAACTGGTTCTTTATCTGATCCTGCTTGCTTCTGCTTGCTATCAAGAGAAGTTGCCCTATTTTTTCTTCCTCTTGATCAGTTTCACTGATTTCATTTAATAGGAGAATATATTACACAGCTTGTGTAGTTATTTCTATTATACCATTGTCCCACAAAGTTTCTTACGGGCACAGCACTTCATAATTTGTTACTATTCTTGTACCGGAATTTTTTGGTGGATTCCATAATTTTTTACTTAAATATATAAACATTAGAAATTACTTGTTATTCCTTGTGTAGAATATTTTCTTCCCAAATTTATTCCTTAGGAGATATTGTTTGATGCCAAGGTGAAAGAGTGATTATTTAGAGATTGGCCTTTTTTGATCTTGACATTGTCAGCTTTTGACACTGGTATATAAATTAAAGTTCCACAGAGTTTTATAGAGCAGGTTAAAATTTCTCAGGTGATATATAAGCAGACCTGCATGCTTACCCTGAACTTGCTACTAATCCTCTGTGTGACTATGAGCATGTTACTTTTCTGTTTAAATTTCTTCTTTTTATATGATGGGAATAATAAATGTTATTTATCCTCCTTTAATAAATTTTCACAACTTTTATAAGTTTGCTTATAAATATGTGCTGAATTAGACTTGTGCGCCACTTCAGTAAATATTTAAAATATTAAAGTACACATTAGAAGGATATTTACATTCAAGAAATCTTTTAGTTTCAATTACATTTTTAAGACAAGGCCTCACTGTGCGGTCTGAGGCTGATCTTGAAGTCGCTAGGCAGACCATGCTCGCTTCAGACTCATGGCAGTCTACCTGCTTCAGCTTCCTAAATGTTAAGACTACAGGTGTGCAACACCACGCCTGGCTGTTTTCAATTTTTAAAGTTAAAATTAGATTATGAAGACAATCTGGATGGCACTGACCATTAGAAATCTTAACTATTGAAATAGAATTTCAGTGAAATTGATTATTTTTTAGAAAGAGCGACTGCTTGTTAGTATATAAAAGGCAATAATGAATTGTGGGGGCTTATGAGTATTAGGAATATGAAGCATGACTTTGCAATTTCTATTGCTCAGCCACACTGGGAATGTGTTGATGCTTATAGATTATTCATGTTCATTATTGTCTTTAGATTGCACCATTCAAGGATTTTACAGATTTGAAGTGAGAAATGTTGGTTGTAATTAGAGAAAAGTGTTTTTGGAAAATTTTAAAAAAGTAAATTTTTTTTACATGGATTCCTCCATGTAAAATAGAGTTTTGTATTTTACAGACTAACTGGAACTTGCAGTGTTTTTCTGTGATTTCTTTTGAATAAGTTGAATCCTCTTAGTGAAATGGAGTAGGTAAAGCACTAGTAAGTCAGTCACATGATGATGGAGGTATACAAAAACAGCTGACTATGTCTGTGAGATCATTTAGTTTTAGTTCTAGTTACTTAAATGAGAGGAAAGTGTTTAACCTTCTCTTTCTTAATGTTGAAGAAATTGCTTTAATGCTATTCCAGGAAATGATAAAGTTTAGACAAAAAAATTTCTTTTAGAAACTTTGAAGTACGATGGTGTAATCTAATAAAATTTACTTGTTGAGTGTTAAGAATCTGAAATTACTAATTTTAATGCCTGTGTCAAATCTTTGTAACCCTGTCTGTTTCTTTATTTCTGTGCTTTATATTTGGTCTATGTCTATGAATAATAATATTTTTCAATATTAATTATTTCTAACTTTCTCTTGCACGTTTTCTTCTTGGATTTGCTGTTCTCTTCAGTCTCGCCTCAAGGTCAGTATGCTTGCATTAAAACAAAGATAATGTAATTGAGCATTGTTTACTAACATTGTCTTCCACTATGACAGAAAACTAAAAATGGTAGAACTTACTTAGGAGGGAAATGTCTAGAATCTAGTTCTGAATACATAAAATGTTAGGGATATTGAGTATAGCATAAGACTGAATCTAATTTTTTTTTGCTTGAATAATAATCAGCAATGATTTGGACTTTTAGAGATAACTAATTAAAAACTCCTAGGGCAATGAAAAACATACAGATTTGTTTTGTATTTAATATTTCATCAAAGGTGTTTTTGGCTTTTAGTAGGGTGAGGTACGGCAAGAGTGTTGGTGGGAAAGTGAAAACAGTCTGTGAATTTATATTCAGCCTTGAATTATTCCTCTAGTCTTCATCCATACATATCCTTTACACTTTGGTTTCATTTTGTGATTCTGCTAAATGGTAGAACTACTAATGACAAAAATTACAAGCACTGCTGCAGTTTCTTTGCAACTCTAAGCTGACACCCCAGCTCCCTTTATAAAATAAATGGAAATTTGAGAGATCAGTAGTATCAAAAATTATATATTTATATATCTTTACATTGCTTTTGTTTTAAAAGCTATGTTCCAGTTCCTTACCAAAACTAATTATTTCTGTTCTTTTTTCTTAGTTTTTCAAACTTTGTTCCATACATTTAATTTTTTCTTATTTTCATTTTCTTTCTTTCCACTAAGTCTGTCATACATAAAAGTCATATTATACTTTCTCCCATCTCTTAATACAAAGTTAATCTTTCTTAATGTCATTTTTCCTGAGTTAACATATTATCTTATTTATGCCTTTTTTTCTTTTTTTCACTTTTCATTTGCTTACATCATTGTTGAAATAATGATTCTGTGCTTACTCTCTCTGCTTCTACACTTCCTGTTTGTTTTCAAATCATCCTAATTGGGATTTTTCTGTCATTGAAGTGCTAAAATTGCTTCAAAGATGTACTCACTAACTGCGGAATTCAGTAAACTTGTCTTAGGACTACTTGAACTCCTCTCTAGGTGTTTGATATTACTGTCTGTACTCCTTCCTTCTAGAAACTTGTTAGTTTATATGATGTTTTCTGCTAGCTCTGTTAGACTATGTCAATATTTTTAGTTCATTTTGTTTTTCATTTTCAGTGTTTTTCACTGTTAGTACCTCTAATTATTATTATTATTATTATT
>PVIR01026552.1:8586-23920 GCA_004026965.1 Petromus typicus | reverse complement strand
GAGGATCAATGAAGTAGACTAGTCGATCCAGAAACTAGTCCAGATACACTGAGCCACCTCATCTTTGACAAAGGATACAAAAATCCTCAATGGAGGACAGATAGCCTCTTTAACAAATGGTGCTGGAAAAACTGGGCTTTAACTTGTCAAAGACTAAAACTGTATCTAACTGTTTCACTATGTACCAAGTTAAAATCAAGTGGATAAGAAACTTAAATATTAAAACAGACAATCTAAACCTGTTGCAAATTAGGGTAGGTAAAACTCTTGAAGACATTGGCTTAGGGAAAGACTTCATCAACAAAACTTCTATAGCACAGGAATTGGCAGAAGAAATCAACTAATGGGATCTCCTTTTAAAAAGCTTCTGCACAGCAAAGGAAACCACCAACAGAGCAAAAAGGCAACTAACAATGTGGGGAAAAATGTTTACCAGCTGTTCCTCAGACAAAGGGCTACTATCTAGAATATATAAAGAGCTCAAAAAAATCAGCCCACCCAAATTTAAAGACCCAGTTCAAAAATTGGCATCTCAAGTAAACAGATACATTTCAGAGGAGGAAGTAAGAGCAGCTAAGAAGCATATGAAGAAATGCTCAACATCATTAGTCATTGAGAGATGCAGATGAAAACAACACTGAGATTTCATCTGACCCCACATAGAATGGCTGCCATTTCAGATTCAGCCAATGATAAATGTTGGTGAGGCTGCAGAGAAGATGGAACCCTTCTCCACTGTTGGTGGGACTGTAGACTCATACAACCCCTGTGGAGATCAGTTTGGAGAATCCTCAAAAAGCTAGGATTGACGGTCCCATTTGACCCGGTCATTGCCCTTCTAGGTATATACACACAAGAATTAGAAGCCTCATATCACAGTGACATATGTGCACCTATGTTTATAGCAGCCCAATTTGTGATTGCTACATATTGGAAACAACCCAAGTGTCCATCAACTGGAGATTGGATAAAAAAGCTGTGATTCTTCTACAGGATGGAGTATTACTCTGCCATAAGAAATGATAGGTTTGAATCACTCATACTTAAGTGGACATACCTTGAGGATATCCTCATAAGTGAAATAAATAGAGCACAGATAGGTACATATCACATCTTTTGTCTGGTATGAGAAAATTAAGATATAAATGAGTCCTAGAATTGTATGTTATATATTTTGAAATAGAAAATGCTCAAAGTAAAATAGAGTGAAGGGGAAAAAATAATGAGATTATAACAGAAAAGTAAGCAAACCAATTTTATGTATATAGGGGGGGGGAGTAGGGTGGGTAGGGCTATGGAAAAAAATGCGAATGAAGTTGTGTCTTATACTGGTAGAAATGTCCGTTATGGAGTGCAATCATGATGCGTGTATGCAATGTACCAATAAAGATAAAAAAAAAGATGAAGCAAAAAGTTTGCCTGTAACTCTAGTAATTTCTTACTTCATACTCCTTTTGAAGGAATACAACAGGTATCAAAGATATTGTGGGTTTGACTCCTAGACCTATGTGCTTAAACTCTATGGCTTATCTGTGTACTGAAAAATCACACAATGACTTTCCAGGAAAAATTCTTTGAAGAAATTTACAAGGAGTTATGTTTCTGCATTTTACTTAATGGGGTGCTATTTAAAATATTAAGAATAAAGTTTTCACAGAAATGTTCCGTAGATCCAATGTAGCATGGACTAAGGCAAGATTGTTAAAGAAAATGGCAACCTTTTATGAGATGAAGCACTTACAGGGAGAGGGAAAATCGTGAGTCATTTCTTAGGAACATACAAGGATGAGTCAAAGGATAGCATCAGATAATAACCTCAAGTCTGATGTATTATTATACATCAGTAATAATCAGTTGTTGCTGTTACTAATTATTTAATAAAAGCCTCTGAGTCAACCCTATTGCTAGATGAGTTACCCACACATCATCCTCAGAACAAATTGAGATAGCCGAGTCTGAAGGATCCTGTCTATGAAAAGAACATCTAGTATTCAGAGTTGTATATACACACAATACCACCCAACCACACTCACTGTGTTCATATCACACCACAAACACAAATACACACACATCTTCACACATGGATATATGTGCAGATACTCACCCCCAAGCCAAACCAAGTTGGAGAAATTTTAGGAAGAAATGTAAACAAAGAAAGAAAGGAAAAGTTGACTTCTAAAGTTCAGTAGCAGAGTATGTCTGCCAACACAGAACATTTTCTGTTATTTCCAATAAGTGTCATCAGTCAATGAGTAGATGAAAATGTTTTAATTCATTGAGATTCCATTTCTTAAACTCTGTAAAATTGTGTTTGCATAGAAATATACTTTTTTCAGGTTAACATGGTCTTTAGTTTTTCTTAATTTATGCATTCGAATATAATTTTCCTATTTCAAAGTACACTGTATTCCATTTTGAAATTTTTGAGGTGTTTATGCTCTTTTATCTTGGAATTCTATAAAATGTACATGTGTACCCATGTCCACATATCTGCCTAACCTATAGAAGAATATGCTGGATGACTGAATCTCAGTGCATGTCATGAATGTCCTCCTTTTGTTCTAAGTTTGGTTGCGAAAAGTTGGGATTATCATTTGACACATCCAAGAAGATATGAAAAAACTAATTCAGTAGTTTTAAGGGTTGAATGTGAGAGAGCAATTATCCAGAGGCACAATACAACACGTCTACATTATTATCTATTTTTATATAATCACTCAGCAAAACTTGACAGAATTACTGAGGAAAGTTGTGATAACCAGAATAATAATTCTTCAACATTATGCATTTTGGCATTGGTTTTGATATGCGCACCTGCCAACAATTACTTTTCAGCCTAGAGAAAAAGCTTCACTCTAATTATATGATCTATAGTTTAGAGAGGGCTCTTTGCCATCCCTTAACACCCTATCAGAGCAAAATGTTCTCTGATTCATAGGCAAAGCTCCACAAATGCATGTTTGCTTATGTTATACTTCAGTTGCCAGCTTCCACGTTATCACACATAGTGGGTGTTCAAGAAAGATATATTGGATTCATTACAATACTTACATTCTTTCCCTGAGAGCTCTCCTGCTTAGTGTACTTATTCTACAACAAAGGAGAAATAAGGTGAGGTTAGAACAACTCATCTTGGGAAATCTTTGGTTTGGTTTTCAGGATTTACATTATTTAGCCTGAGTCTCTTGCCATGTGTCATGTGCAGTGAACTGTCTTGCTCTTAGGAGACAATTCCTTTTCCAAGATATGAGGGGCATACCAACTTTTAACTCTAACTAGCTACAAGTAATGAGATCACTTTTAGGGATGTTAACCAAGGTGCTGTTGTGGAACAGTGTGACAGCAGCTTCTTCCCAGTCAATGTTTCCTTCCATTTAAAAGTCACATTACTTACCACCTTATGCCACCCTTGAGGAAAC
Source organism: Petromus typicus (assembly GCA_004026965.1). NCBI lineage: Eukaryota > Metazoa > Chordata > Mammalia > Rodentia > Petromuridae > Petromus > Petromus typicus. The sequence goes on along the minus strand of PVIR01026552.1, from coordinate 20,501 downwards.
ACTCTTAAATTACTTGTTAGACTACACAGGAAAGAAAACAAATTATTATTATTATTATTATTATTATCATCAGAACCAATACACACCATCTGTAACCACTCTATCCCATTGCGTTTTAGGTTTCTAAAGAATGGCTAATGTGAGAGTTGAGAATGCTTTAAAAATATACAAAGCAGAGCCGGGGAATTAGCTCAGTGGTTCCGGCGCCTGTTTTGCAAGCGCAAGGGCCCGGGTTCGATTCCCCGGTAACCACATAACAATACTGGGTGTGGAGACCCACACCCAGCAGCAACCAGTACCACATACCACAGTGCCGGTCGTGGTGGCTCACGCCTGTAATCCCAGAACTCGGGAGGCAGAGGCAGGAGGATTGTGATGTGAGTTTGAGGCTGAGCTCAGGGCCAGCCTGAACCACAAAGCGAGACCCTGTCTCAAAAAACCTAAAAAAAAAAAATATATATATATATACACACACACACACACAAAGCACTTACTGTGAGTAACTACTTACTAAAGTAATTGTTGTAGTTTTCAATTTTATGTTAGTCTAATTTTATCTCCACAGAAAATGCATAATCAATTTCAATAATTCATGGGCACTTGCTGACTCCTCTAGTAAACTCTCCACCAAACCTCACTGGAATTAAGTTTTTGTTACCTTACTCATTCTTTGAGAATAATGGATTTTTTGAGTTCCTTGGGCTTAGTGCAAGGTATAAAAATAAAGAAGAGTAATATGCCTTTTTAATTTCAGAGAGCTGTATATGCCAATGGCATCACCCCAGGAAAAAAAATAACCAACCCTTAATATCAGTTCAGAGCATGTAAGGCGCTAACTCCAGAGAAATGTCTCATTGACTTAATTCCACATCTTTATCTTCAGCTTATATTATGCATCACATAAGGGGCTGAGTAATTGAGAACACAGAATTCTTGGTGCAGTGAAACCTATAATCTATTGGGAACTTAAATCATTTGGAAATATGTTGGGATTATTTTTTAATTCTTCCTTAAGGTAGAAAAAATGTTAGGCAGAAAAAAAATTTCACTTATCATGTAGATAGAACAACATTACAAAAGAAAAAAAGAAAGATAAACATTTAGAATGAAAATAACTTACATATGAATATATGAGTGTGAAAATATGAGACTAGAGCCAGGATTTTACCACAAAATGATGGAAAACATTGAGGTGAGGATAGCGGACTCAAGAAATGTGCTTGTTAAAATGAAAAGAACTATGGAATTTTTCAGGGTAGGCTATGTTGTTTATTGTTTATCATTAGACTGAGTCTATTCTGAGAATGTTATTACTTCTAATTCAATAATTCTATTATGAAGAACAACTTTACTCAAAGAATCCAAAATGATTATGAAATCCAGAGACAATCTGGTTTTGTTTTCAGGTTAATTCACTACCCTTGTACAGTGAAATTGCCTACTGAATTTCTAAAGGGAATCATATAACAGACATTCTGTTTTCTTTTCCCACCATGATCATGAGATAGAAGGCTGTGCCGGAGAGATGGCAAAATGTATAATACAAAGATGTTTAATGGTTGAAGGCTAGATGAGATGTAAATTTAAGTAAAAAACATTTAGAAAGACATCTAAAATATGATGTGTTCTTAAAATTAAAAGCTAAATGTCACCTGGAGGCTATATTTAAGTGAACATAAACAGAGTCTTGTACTTTTATGTTCTTCTCTCGTCAATAGAGATAGTGTCTACTACTTATATATACAGCTACGTTTCTTAAAATGCAAGCTAGAATTCTGCTATATTATGGAGCGTCAGATAATCAAAATTAACGTGGCAGATCAAACTATATTTTCAGGTTGAGAATCTTCATTCCTATATAAATAATACAGAAATAACCCTGTAGGTTTCTACTACATATGGTGCATTGATGTCTGAAAATTATCTTAATATTTCCAAAACCAAACTTATATCTATGTGTTAAAAGACTTTTAGAGATATCTTGGGAATATATTACTTTAAGGGTTCATAGCTCTTTATAGTGGAACCAATTTAATAGTTAAGCCACTAATCAGATATAGAAGAGGTTATCCTCATCTAATTATCACATATAACATATTAAAGAAATATTTTAAAGTTTCAAAGTTAAAAATCAATGACCGTATCTATTCTGAATGACAGATTTTAGCAAAATTCTAAAACATCTTTTCTATAAACAAAACTAAAAATGTTAGTCAATGTTAAACACTTGTTTTCACAATATTTGACTAATAATCATTAGTTAACCATTATAAAACTGTCAAAAATGAAGAATTGATATAGTATAGAAAAATAAATATTACTATATATAAAAAATTTATGTCAAAATGAAATTTGCATCTTTAGTAAACAAATTTTAATTCTAGATTTCTTAGTTCAAATATACTAGTATTTCCTGAAATATGTTTACAATCCATTGAAGTGTAATTTAAAGAGAATGTATGACTGGCTAACTTTTGAGAAGTTCAGAACAAATCCACGCAGGTAAGGACAAGTGAAATACTTAATGGAACAGAAAGATGTGAGAAAAGACAGGTGAGAACAATTGACAGAGGATTTGAAGGTGTAAAGTAAAATGGATAAGAAAGAAACCATTTACCTATATCAGACTCTTTCATCAAAGTAGTATTCTCCCTGAAAACAACACTGAGATTTCATCTGATTCCATAAAGAATGGCTACTATCCTTTTTTCTAATTTTAATTTTTTTATTAACTTTATTGGTACATTACATATACACATCATGATTGCACTCCGTAATGGGCATTTGTACCAGTACAACAAACAAGTTAATTCTCATTTTTTTTTCCCCATAGCCTTACCCACTCTACCGCCCCCCCATATACATAAAATTTGTTTCCTTACTTTTCTGTTATAATCTCATTATTTTTTCTCCTTCATCCCATTTTACTTTAAGCATTTTCTATTTCAAAATATATAACGTACAATTCTAGGACTCATTTACATCTTTATTTTCTCATACCAGAAAAAAGATGAGATATGTACCTATCTGTGCTCTATTTATTTCACTTATAAGGATATCCTCAAGGTATGTCCATTTAAGTATAAATGAGTCAAACCTATCATTTCTTATGGCAGAGTAATACTCCATCCTGTAGAAGAACCACAGCTTTTTGATCCAGTCTCCAGTTGATGGACACTTGGGTTGTTTCCAAGATTCAGTAATCACAAACTGAGCTGCTATAAACATAGGTGCACATATGTCACTGTGATATGAGTCTTTTAATTCTTTTGTGTATATACCTAGCAGGGCAATGGCTGGGTCAAATGGGACCTCCAATCCTAGCGTTTTGAGGATTCTCCAAACTGATCTCCACAGGGGTTGTATGAGTCTACAGTCCCACCAACAGTGGAGAAGGGTTCCTTCTTCTCTGCAGCCTCGCCAACATTTGCCATTGGCTGAATCTGAAATGGCAGCCATTCTATGTGGAGTGAGATGAAGTCTCAATGTTGTTTTTGTCTGCATCTCTCGAATGACTAATGATGTTGAGCATTTCTTTATATGCTTCTTAGCTGCTCTTACTTCCTCCTCTGAAAAATATCTGTTCACTTGAGATGCCGATTTTTGAACTGGGTCTTTAAATTTGGGTGGGCTGATGTTTTTTGAGCTCTTTATATATTCTAGATAGTAGCCCTTTGTCTGAGGAACAGCTGGTAAAGATTTTTTCCCACACTGTTGGTTGTCTTTTTTTTCTGTTGGTGGTTTCCTTTGCTGTGCAGAAGCTTTTTAACAGAATGTGGTCTCATTTGTTGATTTCTTCAGCCAATTCCTGTGCTGTAGAAGTTTTATTCATGAAGTCTTTCCCTAAGCCAATGTCTTCAAGAGTTTTACCTAACCTGTTTTGCAACAGGTTTACAGTGTCTGTTATAATATTTAGAAATTACTACAGATCCAGAGGAAGTCCAGAGGATAATAAACACCTACTTTGAAAATTTATACTTCAATATAATGGAAAATGTAGAAATAGATAGATCTCTAGACACATAAAGCTGAATAAAGAAAATATAGAAATGTTAAATACCACAATAACAATCTGTGAAATTGAAAATGTCATTAAAAACTTGCCAACAAAGAAAAGCCCCAGAACTGATGGTTTTACTGCTGAACTCTATAAAACTTTTAAAGAAGAGTTAATGCCTCTACTTCTGAAACTCTTCAATGAAATTGAAAGGGATGCAGTACTCCCAAATTCATACCTGGAAGCAACCATTGCCCTGATTCCAAAAGCAGAGAAAGATCCAACCAAAAAAGGGAACTACAGGTCAATATCTTTAATGAACATCAAAGCAAAAATCCTCAATAAGATCCTGGCAAACAGAATACAGAGAATTATCAAAAAGATTATACACCCTGACCAAGTTGGATTCATCCCAGGGATGCAAGGATGGTTCAACATACGTAAATCAATAAATGTTATACACTGTATTAACACGCTTAAGGACAAAAATCATATGGTCATCTCAACTGATGCAGAAAAAGCATTTGACAAAATACAACACCCATTTATGTTCAAAACCCTACAGAAGATTGGAATAGATGGTCTGTATCTCAAACTAATAAAAGCTATCTATGAGAAACCATCAGTCAGTATCATATTAAATGGTCAAAAACTGAAACCTTTCACACTAAGATCAGGAACAAGACAAGGATGTTCTCTCTCACTACTTCTGTTCAATATAGTTCAGGAAATATTAGCCATAGCAATTAGGCAAGAGAAAGAAATAAAAGAAATAAAGAAGTTAAGTTGTTGGAAAAGAAGAAGTTAAGTTGTCATTATTTGCTGATGACATGATACTCTATCTAGAGAATCCTAGAAACTCAATTAAAAAACTGCTGGACCTAATCGCCAATTTTAGCCTCGTAGCTTGTTACAAGGTCAACGTTCAAAAATCAATAGCCTTTGTATACAGAAACGGTAGACTCACTGAGATAAAACTTGGGGAGTCAGTCCCTTTCACAATAGCACCCCAAAAAATAAAATACCTTGGAATCAATCTAACAAAGGAGGTGAAACACCTCTACTCTGAAAACTATAACACTCTGAAAAAGGAGATAGAAGATATCAAAAAATGGAAAGACATACCTTGCTCCTGGGTAGGAAGAACCAATATTGTCAAAATGGCTATACTCCCAAAACTACTCTACACATTCAACGCAATCCCGATTCAAATCCCAAGAGAATATTTCACATACCTAGAGAAAAAATCCAAACTTTCATCTGGAACCACAAAAGACCTAGAATAGCAAAAGCAATTCTAAGCAACAGGGACATGGTGGAGGGTATTACAACTCTGAACCTGAAATTATAGTATAATGCCACCATGATAAATACTGCATGGTACTGGAATAGTAACAGACCTGAGGATCAATGGAGTAGACTAGAAGATTCAGAAACTATTCCAGACACACTGAGCCACCTCATCTTTGACAAAGGAACCAAAATCCTCCATGGAGGAAAGATAGCCTGTTTAACAAATTGGTGCTGGAAAAACTGGGCTATATCTTGCTAAAGACTAAAACTAGATCTAACTGTTTCACCGTGTACCAAGCTAAAATCAAAGTAGATAAGAGACCTAAATATTAAAAAAGAATGGCTACTATCAAGAAGTCAACCAGTAACAAGTGCTAGTGAGACTGTGGGGAGAAAGAAACCCTTCTCCACTACTGATGGTAATGTAACCTGGTGCAGCCACTGTGGGAATCAGTGTGGATATCCCCCAACCAACTAGGATAATATGTTGGATTTGACCCTGCTATTTCCCTGCTGGCTCTACCTTCCCCCCCCAAAAAAAGCATCATATAATAGTGATATATGTGCAGTCATGTTTATAGCAGCTGAGTTTGTAATAGCTAAACTTGGAAAGAGCTCAAATGCCCATCAGCTGGAGACTGGATAAAGAAGATGTGGTTATTTACAAAACGGAGTATTACTTATACAAAAGACTGTGAAATTAGAGACTTTTATAGCCAAATGTATTTACTTTAAGGACATACTCAGAATTGAAATAGATAGGACACAGACATGTAAGTACCTCTCATTTCTGTAGTATGAGAAATTGGAGGTGTAAATGAGGTTCAAAACATAGGATAGTTATTGTAAAATTGGAAGAAAATGTACAAAGAAAGAGAAACTAGGTGGGGTAGGGGAAAACAAAGAGGGGAAAGAAAAAGTTTGATAGTAAAAAGAAAAAAAGGTTCTGTATACAGAGGGTAGGGATGGTAAAGAGAGATGGGGAAGGAGAAAAATAAGAATCAAGATATATCATGTACAGGTACAAATTCTCAATGAGGAATGGGATCATAATGGATTTATAAAATGTGCCAGTAAACTCAATTTATTAAAAAATAAAAATAAAACATCCATAAGTATTCCAGAAAGAAGAAAACTATTTGACACTAGTATATATATATATATATATATATATATATATATATATATATATATATATATTTATATAAATATATGTATATATATATGTATATATATACTTATCCTTATATATAATATAACTTATATATAATATAACTTATCCTTTGTAGATGATGAAAATTTATTTGAGAACCAAAGTGGTAATATGTCCCTCAATTTAAAATATGTTAAACTATAATTTAAAAAAATAGTATACAAGGCAAAATGAGAAATGTTAACCAAGGCCTACTAAAAGTGTATACTTTCTAGATGATACAATATGAAAATAAAGTAGCAAGTACAATGCTATAAATTTATGAAGAGATAAATTATATTCCTATGCAAGCGAAATGAAGTCAAAAGGGATTTTACGGCTTAGAATAAAATCACATTTCCAGCGTAACTCAAACAGTGTCTCTAGGTTCAGGATAATGAGAATAACACATACTTCTGCCACCACTGAGATCTGGACTGGAAGTAGGATGCGGTCTGCACTCAGAACAGTCCTGTTTCAGGACAGAATCATATACCTCTTTCCATAAAAGTCCAATGTGGGCCCAATAGTGTCACTGATCAAGGAACTCCCTTCATCCCCTAACACTATTTCCTGCCCCTTCCAGCTTTGGAACCCCAGGGAAAAAACCTCTTGTCTATTATCATTTCCAATAGTCCAGTCTTGCAGGATGTATGCATGCCCTAGAGCCTAGACATGAATTTGAATTCTTTACGGTTCTTCTCTGTGTTGTCTTCTTCTCCTCCTTCCCAGCACTGCAATGAGCTCTTAGACTGAAAACCTTCATATAAATGCCATCATTGTATTCTTTAGAGATTACACATTGTCTCTGATCTTTTTCCAATCTCCTTTGATCAACAAACCAAGTCACTCCACTGATCAGAGGCCAGATTTTTCTTAGTGCAAGAAAATTTTCCCTCCATGTTTCCTCCCTTCTAACACTGGAAGACAGGACTCTGTTACAGCTTGTATCAGTATGTTCCACAAAGCCTCTTGCTCTCATAGGTGGTGCTATATGCAGATGGCTGAATACAGGGCATAAGATTCTGAGATCAAGAGTGTGTGGTTCTAGGATAGAGATGTAGCTCAGTGGTTTCAACTCTGCCTAGCAAGCACAAAGTCCCACATCTGAACTCCAGTACAGGAAAAAAAAAAGTGTGTGGTACTAAATTAATTCACTGAGTGGAATTAGCAAAGTTCTGGATGAAACTGAATGGATTTTACTGAAACAGAAGCCCCAACCTGGGTGTGCATGGCACTACTCCATGGGCTTATGGCATGGATGGAATAAAAGGGAAATGCAGGCTGCTGCTTGCTGCTTTGCTGCTTCCTGCCTTCCCTGCCATGTGGTTATTTCTCCTCTGAAGTGCCCCTCTGCCTTGGAGTCTGCTAACCATGGCCTGAAACCTCCACCAACTGTGGGCTGAAATAACCCTATCCTCTAATTTTGGATGTAGGGTTTTCTGTCTCAGCAATTTAAAAAAGGAAGGTACTTTCATAGATCTGTTCGTTCAGAATGCCTGTCATTTTTGCTGCCCAAGGTGATCTCTGAGTGAGGAATTCTTGTGACAGAAATTTGTGTTTTGCTTTCACCAACATATACACACCCTGTGATTTTCACAAAGTAAAGAACTTTGGAGAAAGTTATGAGAGAAGGAACAAGTTTACAAATAGAAAGAACAATTCAGATCTTTGCAAATAACTGAAGATAAAGATGAGCCTTGTGATGTCTTATAGATTTCTCCTGCAGAGTTAAAATAAAAAAATGTACAGGTTTTATATGTCATAACCTCTTAATAAATCATATAATTATCTACCTCATTTTGCTTTGGTAACCAAATGATTTAAATGAGCTAAAATTAAATGTTACTTTACTTTTAATACTGAAGTCTTTCTGATTATTTTAATAAGATGCAAATTGCATCTTTATGACTCAAAGTTCATAATCACCTGAGTATTTCTGTAAGAATTCAGTGTATTAATTATATGAAAATATATTCAATTAATTAAAGCCAGTTCATTGCAGTTATAAAATTGCAAAAAAATCCATTAGAAAAATGAGGGCATGACTCCAAGAAGGGCACTTTATTATTTATTAAGTTATAAATATACATATATTATTTCCTAAGATGTCTCTCATGACTTCCTGATATAATTTTATTTGAACCAATTAATGATGTAATGATTTAAAAGAAGTATGATAACAATTAAGAAGCAAACTACTCACAGTTGTTTCCAGCTGTTTGTTTTATAATCTTAGATCTGCAAAAGAATGAAATTTGCTATGAATATGCCCACAACAGAGCAATTCTACAGCAAAGTGGCCATGGCTGGAAAGATGCTGAAGGTCAAGAATTCACCAGGTCACCACCACAGATATTGACAGCTGTGTAAACCTCTGGTGAGGTATTTTGATTTTGCTTTTTGGTGTGTGACAGTGGACACAAATGAGGGAAAACCACAAGAGTTAGAGTCTAGGGAGGAAATGACAATATAGCACATGAGTATGTTAGATTGAAGAGCAAGAAATTAATTTCTCCCCTTGTTTTTTCACTGTTAGACATGGAATAAGACAACCTCAGTTATAATCATGAAATATGATAGTTCTTATCATCAAGATCACTTCTCTAACTATGAAAAAATAAGAGAAAACAGCTCATTATTGAATATTGAAACTTGACAAACCACTTTAATAAGATTAACTTACCAGCTAAGTATTCAAAAGTAAATAATCTAACAAAGTTGCACAAATAAGTTTTTCTTGAAATAAAATAGAGTATCTAGAAATTATATTCTGGAAGAGATTCAAAATCTGTGTACTTCACACAACCTGCTTCAAAACAGTGAGAAAGGGGAAGCCAGGATGATAGTGTGGGCTACTGGAAATTAACTCCAGTTAACTCCATTAACTCTATTAATGTGGAACTGTAAACATTGTCTGTACCTCAGATGTGTTCTGCTGGATGACAAGGAAGGTACCAGAACTGTCCATGGAGAAAGGGAGTTGGTTTGAGAGATCTCTGAGAGCTCTCCTGCTAGTGACATCTATGGACAGTCAGGCTTACTCTGTTGCCCTTTTGGTGCTGTTTATCTAAACCTGGTGGGCAACTGATGAAAAAGAGTTATTAGAAAAGTCAGTCAGAAGGTACAAAAGATGGTACCAAATGAAGAAAGAAGTCATATCAGCATCGTCAGACTTTGCACATTGTGTTTGTTGCAGCAAAATTTGAAATTTGGACATAGCTGAATAGGAAAAAGTGTTTTCTTATTTATTTCCACAATTCCCAGTACAAAAAGGGCTACACAGGGTGGTACATATTTCAGACAGTTAGGGGAACTTTCAAAACATCCTAACAACTTAGTCAGATTTTCTATACCTATTTTACATTTAAGGAAAGTTAAAATTTAGGAAGATTAATTCAAGTAACTAAATTAGCAAACCAAAAATGTTACAGGACTACAGAAAAAAGGGTCCCCTTATAAGAGGCTGTCAGTTTCCTAGGGCTGCAACAAAAACTGCTACAAACAGGACAGCTTAAAATACCAGAAATTTGTTGCATCTCAGATCTACAGCCTGGAAATCTGCAATCAAGTTGTTGGCAGGGCCAATTTCCCTTTGTCTCCTCCTTGCTCTGCTGATCCCAGATACTACATGGTTTGTAGCACCATCACTCGAAGCTTTGCCTTCACCTTCCACGGTATTATTCTTGCATCTTCCCCCTGAGATGTTTACATCTGTTGGGGTTAAATATAGAATTTTCCCCCAAATTCCCATGCATTCAGCAGTGGGATTTTGAAAGACGACTGGGTCATGGGGTTGTCAGTCATCATCAGTAGATTGATCCTCGATGAGATCATAGCTAAATACAGTGTTAGAATTTAACTAAAATCTGAAGCCTTTATTTTAACTTAATCACCTTTCTACATAAGCTTGTGCCTTCTGGCACTTGTGTGTATTCCTTTATGGGGAAATGATTCAGTGTGTGCCATTACAGTGTATGCTGCAGCCACCCAACCTTCATGTCCGTTCCAAGTACAAACACATTTTGCATCTCCCCTCTCATTATCCCCTGAAGACTTCATCATTCAACTTTAACCCAAAGATTCCAATCTCCTCATTCAATCCATTAAAATTAGTTATGGGTTTAGCAAGCTGGTTGCTTCCATAATGCAGTGGTTAGATGAGCGAGGCCAAACTCATGTTAAATGAAAAATATCAGAAGGAGAAAAGGGATCATGGCTTCTGTGTACACTGGACATTCAGCAGAATAGGCTCCAGTATGATTTAAGGCTTGCTCTGTCCCCCGTGGGCTCACCCTGTGGAAGCACTGCTCCCTGGCCCATAACAGGTAATGTTTCTCTGTCCACCCAGGCCTGTCCTCAGGGTCCCTGGTAGAGCAGCAGCACCACCAGCCTCTCACTAACTCTGGTCAATTCTTCCTTTCTCAAGAAAGTTCTACATTACATCAGGTTTTGAGCACAATATAGGTCATCCTACTAATGCTGCTAAAACCATATAGTTGTTCTTTCAAACTTGGATTTGGGGGACAACTATTGACAAATTAGTATTATGATGAATGAGGATATAAATGTAACATGGAGAGAGTTTTTCAAAAAGGACTGTAATTCATCCACAGTTCCTAATATGAATGATAAATCAGTAGACACAACCTCACCAGCTGCATTGTAGGCACACCCAGGAGGACTCCCAGAGTGACATCCAGCAGTGGGAAGCAGACAGTAGCCATTCCTTAAGGTAAGTTTGCATAGAGAGGCTTGGGAACCCTAGAATTGTGAGAGAAATAAATACAGCAATATCTGTGAAGTTATTTTCTGCCTTTAAATGGACCAGAAAGAGCATGCAATTGCTTTCTTTTCAGGTCTGCTTACTACGACATTAGCCAGTTATGGTGCTAATTCATATAAATATATAACAGTTACATATTCTCTCAATCACATATAGAACAGTAAATATACTTTATTTATAAATGGTTAAGGAAGCTAACTGACCGACATGAATAGGCCTAGATGCACACCTTTACCTTTTCTAAATGTGTGAATGACACTATAAATTGATACCTGTAGTTAAGGTTATCAGTTTCTACTATTCCACTTTGAATAGTGTAGAAAAAATAAATGATGAATTATTAACATCAAAACTTATAAATGAGAATACTGGAAACAAATGTAAATCAATAGTTATCAGGGTATGGGGTCCGGGGATTTAGCTCAGTGGTTCCAGCACCTGTCTTGCAAGCACAAGGACCCGGGTTCGTTCCTCGGTAACCACATACAATACTGGGCATGGAGATTCACACCCAGCAGCAACCAGTACCACATACCACAGTGCCGGGCGTGGTGGCTCACACCTGTAATCCCAGCACTCAGGAGGCAGAGGCACAAGGATTGCTGTGATGTGAGTTTGAAGCTGAGCTCAGGGCCAGCCTCAACTAC